>JAUCBJ010000504.1:0-25910 GCA_032718475.1 Nemertoderma westbladi | reverse complement strand
GAAGCAGAATCAATACTCATTACAATAAATATTTATTTGGCGGCATTCCGACACCATGTAGACAGTCCGTAAGATGTTGTTTTTACAGTATTTTTTTTAAGAAAAAAGTGAAATTCTATATAGTTTGCTATGCTAGACGTTATTTTAAGCCATGGGTCATGTTTATGTGCCCTTTGTGATTAAATGAAGAAGCAACCTCCACTCTATCGATTGGTATATAATATTGGCCAAGATATTCAAGTCATATTTTTGTGTGGCAGCTTATTTCATGGGGACTATATTTTGCAACGCCCAAGGTAGACACCAAGGTATACATTTTTATGACTTGACTTCTTGTAGTGAAAATACAATATTAGTGTGCAACTCAGATTTTATCTATGTTGTAGAGCTCGCTCTAATCTTCAAAACGAGCCATCAACCATTAAAATCGGTTGATGTAAACTGGATTTATAAGCAAAAGTGTGAATTTGCAAAAATGTGCCATCCTTACTGACCAATGACCTACACTGTTTACAGAGGATTTGGCGCATTGCGTCATAAAATTGCTAATTATGTCCGCTAAAGTACACATACAGAAGAAATGGCTTTTATGTCCTCTAAAACACCAGTACAGTAAGGACACGGCCTTTTATGCCTGTTAAACCAACTACAGAGTACTTTACGGGGAAAATAACCGGCTAATTCCGCAAAAGCCTTTACAACACTCAACCCATTCGATTTTAACTACCGCCACCAAATCACACGTCTCGACCACCCACTCACCTGGGAATGATAACTTCTATGATATCCGATCGTAAGAGCTGAGCCCTGGAGCTGTTTGGGTGGCATTGGGCCATTATGATTGGCGATGGACTCTCCATGTTTTTGGAGCCCTTCAGTGCGTACGGTTGGTGATGGTTGAAATTGCGAATCAACAAGGTCATGTCTTCGTGTAAAGATGCGGAATTAGAATTCCTCATAAACTCATCGTGATGGTGTCGTACTACACGGTTGACTATGTTCTGACAAACCCCATGAATGGTGCTCTGGCACTGTAACATTTTAACATGTTTTTTTATTATAGGCCTACATGGTACTATGTGTAGTAAATAAAATGTAACCCAGAAGTTTCTTTGAAAATGTGTACCTACCCACATCATCAATTCATTAGAAAGGGATTAATCCTGCAAATGTTACCTCTTGCTCAGACCTCATCAGATGTTCTTAGATGCAGACTGTAGCAAGATGCATTCTATCACCGAGGGTTGTGTTGGCTTTCTTACCGCAGCGTTGTGGTTTGCGTCTTTGTGTTTAGAGATGCCAACATGATGATTTTGCTTAGGTTCACCCAGGGATTGTGATATGAATTCATATTTACACTAGAGAGTCAAAATCACTAAAAGTGGCCAACAAAAACATTAGACACGCCGTAACTTTTGACTTCCTCGATCATTTCCAATAATTTATATCTTAAGATAACCGGCATTTTTTGGTATTACAGGTCATGGTTAATTTGCAACGATATGAATATGTTTATAGGTTTTGAAACAAAAATTTTTGACGAAAATACCAACCTAATTTTGGCCACTTGAAGTGATCTTGACCCACGAGGTTTTTTCTATTATAAGGCACATGACAGCAGCTTAGGTTCTACCAAAGTACTATCATCCTCATAGATGGGCCATATTAATTTACTTTACTGTCAAAGAAAATACTGCGAGAACAGTAATGTGTGTCAATTTCCGTCAACATTAGTTTAGACCTGACTTTATAAATAACCAATGTACCTGTAATTCTTGGGAGACCATGATGGCCACATCCATGTTAGGGTCGTCTGATCCCGTGCACTCAACGATCGATTTGTACAGACCGGCAGTCATGAGTATGAGGAACATGGAGGTTTCCTCTAGGGGGTAACCGCATAGAACATCTGGTTCACTAATAACGGCCTCTTCGTTAGCAACACTCACCGTGTCAACGTTCTAGAAAACATACAAACTAACATAAATTACCGGGTATATAAATTATTAGATATACCCAGATAATATAAAGTAACGGTAACAATATACACAGTCTTAGCTTATTGAGGACCTAAAATATATTATAATTACATTTTGGCCAATATTACTAGACATGTAGCCATAACTTGAACAAGATTAACTTGTTCAAAAAGTTAAGTGTCAACTTGCTCAAATTGAAATAAAAAAAAAATATATATATAATTGAAATTTGGCACATACGGACAAATTTTTGAAGAAACGATCGTCCAAAAATCCTTATAAGATTAGCTGACATTCTAACTTTTCCGTTTTCGAAATGAACTATAAGCCAGGAAGTCGAAGATGTTGATGTTAGGCCGCGTTACAATTTAGTTAAATAAGTAAAAAAAACTAAAATAGATAATATGATTACCCCAACTACAGTTAATTTAATATTTACAGACCTTATAACCCGCCTTGAGATTGTAGTCTCCAATAATTCTGGTGTTGTCAGAGTCGCCCAGACGACCGGCGTCCATAATGGCCCTGCAGTCGAGTCCCAACTGATTGAGCCTAAACATTTCGTCGTCATTAGCAACCGTGTGGTCAGTGCTCAACTGTTGGACCTCCAGATGATGTGTCTCTTTGTTTAGTTTACACAAAACAACCCTAAATAAGAATATATCATGCCACTGTAATCTGCTCTTTTCCCTTCATTGATATTAATTGATTTTCCCCTGTGGCCCAGGGACAGGATACAATACGATACGAAAACTTATTTTTGTATTTCGTATCACATTATTTTATTCATATCGAATTATTTTGTTATTTTGTATTGTATATATTATATATATATACATATTATTTTATTTTGTAAATATACAAAATTTGTAAATTTATTCTGTAAATATTAATGTTAACAGTCGTGATTTCATAGATCACACCATTTATTTATTTACATATTTTTTCTCAAAAGTGGTGTATAAATTAGGTTGCAGCTTACAGTTTTTATTATGACAATAAAATGTGTAAGACAGGAGGATCTTTAATCAGTAACTGTTTAAAAACCTTTGGTAAGGCATTGTAAACATTACTAACTAATTTACTAGACATAACGACACATCGCATTTTTTTTATACTTGTTAATATTTGCCTCGTGTGAGGCTGGCCTCTCAGTTATTCATTGCCTCACCTTGAATCTCCAACGTTAGCCACGTATAGCTTATTGTCCCACACAAAAACAATAGAAGCAGTGGTCCCCCCGGCAATAGCTGCACGGCCTTTCTCTATCTCGCTAATCAATTCATGGGAATAACCTAGAGAATGCAGCAGAAATAGAATTATACATTGTAGTGAAATAAAGTTGTTTTCCCAGCCGAACCTAGATGGCTAGATGTATAATTTTACGAGGGAGATTGAGGGTGGCTAGCGAGGTCAATTACATATTAAGTCAGTCGTTAATGATAAGCTAATTAAGTAAATATATTGCTGAAATACGGTCGTTGGGAAGTTTCATATTTTTGCTACCACTGCAGGCCATTTATTAAGAAAATACATATAATTCTAAACATATCATATATTTCATAATTCAGAACTTATAACCATTTCTTATTCCATAACTTCTCTGGCCCACAATGCAAAACCTATATAATATTACATAACAAACACACAGAGCTATTCATTTTCAAGATAATGGTGTATTATTACATGGCTTTCAACGGCTGCAAAAACATTCAAAATTGTAGTAGGTTAGCATTTTCAGTCCGTAGGGTCGCAATTTCTGAAATAAACCCATGGCAGTGTGAGCCATGTGAGAATATTAATTACATTTAATTATACATTTAAATTAAATATAAGGATGTATGTATACACCTGTCCTGGAATATAGTGTCTTAATTCAGGTACATTTCGCTTCCAATAGAAGTGGATTAGATAGGAAGAAAACAGTCAGGGGAGTGTGGCTGAACTGGTTAGCACTATATAATACGAGGCCTGATAGGCCGAAACGCGCGTATAGCGCTGGTTCAACCCCCGGTGACGCGCTTCCTTATTTTTCCATTTCTGAACAAAATCATATTATACTATCATTAAATAATTACAGAAATGCAATAACAGCTCTAACTCCAATTTATTTCTTTAAGGATAAATAAATTTCCTTCAGAATTTATTATCGTCAACAAATATCCTTCATTAATTATTTATTTAAATTATTTAGTAATAGTATAATATCTTACAGCAGGTCCATTATTGAGTTTGTTGCAAGGATGGATCAAAAGTATAGACAAGGTTTACATAAAGTACACAAAAGGAAGGTGAATCACTGCCTGAGTAGTACAGGTTCACTAGAAGACACGTAGGAAACCTACATTCGGTTCTTACCCTCATTCTGTGACTCGGATAGTTTCATTTTGAGAAGTTGGAGTTGAGTCAATTCGTCTTCTATAGACAAGAAGAATCCCTTCTCAACTGTAACAAAACTCCTGTAGATAGTGTCTCGTATTTCTTTGTCGTCTGCGGTGTTCGCACAGAGCTGTCCCAGGAGGAGGTCGGCGGGGAATCTGTAATTAACCAAAAGCTAAAATTTTAAAATTTTGTAACCTCTGCCCTCTGGTTGTAACATCGGGGGTGCATTGTGTTTTAAATTTGAAGAGTTTGAGATACTGTTACAGTGTATTAGTTTCAGTATTTTAACTTCAAGCCTCCTATTTAGAAGATTCAAAAACAAAACAACTCAACTCACTCCTCACTGACAGGGATATATCAATGGAAAGATATCACGACACAGCGACCTTATGACGTAAGAACTGTAAATAAAAAAATAATAAAATGTACAGACTGCTGTAGTAATTCCCACTCGAGGACTCTAGCTGGAGTGAAATACGGTCGTAGTTGAAGTAAAGCTCCTAATTAGAATTATGTGAACTGGGTCCGGTACCGGTACCACTTCATTCGTCTATCTGTCTGTCGTCAGTAGTGAAATATTGTAAGTCTATGCAGCTATGTCTGTATGTGCTACAATAATTACTTTATGATGAGTTACAGTTGAAAGTGGTACCGTTACAGCCAACACTATACACTACAGCACTAGGTAGCTGACTACAGGACTAGAAAAGTACGGTAGATTTAGAAATACAGTTTAGTGTTTAGTGCCACGTACCTATCTGCCTATTCCATATTCGGGTAAAGGCCTAGTCCTACCCTGCAGCCCTGTAACAGGAAGATATGTCATATATTATCGCTCTGTCGTGTTCTTATAATAGGCCTAATCATCTAATTTCATCTGCTGTTGGCCCAATTCCGATCGGAGCAGTTGCACCGCGGTGGCGGAAATTAAATGCCCCAGTGGCATCAAAAGCTAGCATCCCGAGGAGACGGTTTGTTTCGAAATTCGAAAACGACAATAAAAATGAATCCAACAAAAAGGAAAAACGGGAATGGATAAAAGTCGACCAGAACAAAGATTTTATCGACGAATACCAGCGACGTGCGTCTCGTTTCGCGTATGTAAAACGGTGGATATTTCCGTTTCTAGGCATACTGCTCATATATATGTTCTTCTTATTGGCGCGGAAACAAGAAAATAAACGCGAGATTGAGAGGTGCGCTAAGAGGCATGTGCACCGACAATCGTTGGATGAACAAGTTGCCCGGTACCGTGAGAGTAAGGCTTTGAACCCAGGACTGGTTCCCGGACCGGAACAAGGGGTTTACGCTCCTATCAATATGATAGAGGCCATCGCCATCCCCAAAGGGGCACTAAAAACCGACGACGATAAAGTTATCGCAGCAAAAGATATTTAAAAAAATTATCTATGGTGGTAACATGAACAACCTTGACCAAAACAATAAGCGAAAGTTACAGCACAGACACAGCTATATTTTGATGTGTCTCGGCAACCGAAATTCACTTATAATGTTTATATCTGAAAGTAAACCAGATGCATAAACTACCTGACAATCAACTAAGTTAACTTTATTGCCTAAAATCAACAGTTTATGTTATTGATTTTAGGTTATCTTATCTGATTTATTAAAAAAAGGTCGCATATTTCGATGTCAAAAAGGGCAATTGTTAGGAAACAAGAGGTTTTGTGGACGCCAAATATGATGGACTTAGATAGCATAACGTTACTTAGCACCATTAATTAAACTACATAATAAGGCAAGTACCTATTTATTGTGTGGCTTTAGCACGATAGTGGTATTTTTGTAGGTTTAATTATATTATTATTCAATATATCGCATTTGGTTTATTTATAAACTAGTTTACTAAAGTAAATGTAATGTTATATTCAAATACTCTTCTTAATACACCTTTTAGTAATGCAACTATACAGTTATGACGCTTTTACCACGGAAACTTCCCCCAGCTGTATAACTATCAGTAACTACAGCAAAGAGAATTTCGCAGAGTTGACCTTAACCGACGACGTTAGAGCAGCAGTGGATTCCGGGTCACTGACAGTCGATAACATTCGCGAAATATCGAGTAAACTCCATGATCACAACCATCCTGGCACTCATCTACTCGACTTACTGAAAGGCGCTAACGTTCGATTCCCTGAGAGATCGGTTGAACCAACGGATCCGGCGAGCGAGGAACGTAAGAGGAAGTTTCGAGTGGAGCGGTTGAACAGAGAATATCGCTTACTAACGCGGGACGTACAGCGAGAGAGCCCTGCAGCAGCTGTTGGTACAGAGTTCCGCGCAGCTAGGAACCAACTCACCGCTATCATTAACGTTATTGTAACACTTGTCGGCGTCTTCGTCTTTGTATTCGCCATCTCTCACTTTATATTCAAAGAAGCTGCAGCTCGCATCCTTGTTTCTTTATTCGCCGTGCTTATAACCGCAGTAGCCGAGTTTTATTTCCTGGCCACTCGAGTTCTAGACTGAAGCGATGTTTCGCGGGATTCGAACTCATCTCTACTCCAATATATTTCCTCGTAAACCACCGGCTCCTCCGAGGTTTATCAAAGTTCGTAGCGTGTCTACATCGGTACTACGGTACCGCAACAAAACAGAACGTTTAGTACGGGACTCTAATTCTAAAAAGAGTTCACCAAGAGAACATAGAGAGGAGAAAGAGGATATGGATGAACAAGATAAGTTGGATAAATTCGTAGAAGCAATAAAAGATGACGATATTAAGGATACAGAAAGGATGTCGCGTTTATCTTTTTTTGAGAAGTGGGTGTGGCCTTGTATCGGTCTGCTGGTCATAAACTTTCTAATATTAATCGCGGTTCGACATCACAAGGAAGACGAACTAAAACGAAGCGTTAGGTTTCGTGTGCAGCGACAATCGTTGGAGGAACAAGTTGCCCGGTACCGTGAGAGTAAGGCGTTGAACCCAGGACTGGTTCCCGGACCGGAACAAGGGGTTTACGCTCCTATCAATATGATAGAGGCCATCGCCATCCCCAAAGGGGCACTAAAAACCGACGACGATAAAGTTATCGCAGTCAAAGGCAAGCAGACCAACGCGGAAGATATTAGATTCCCACTGTCAACAACTTGAATGTTTTAACTTTTAAGGAACTTTTTTTTATTGGCTTCTAATTACGTTACTATTTTGCTGTCAATCATATTCCATCTATATTATGTTTGTGTTATTGTCGTCTGAATTTAATAGTAAATATCCAATTACCGTCATGGCCTCTCTACCTGCGAGGTTTGATCAAGAAATCGAGCTACCATTGCAAAATCATATTTCATAGAATTAGAGGTTGAAGTCAAAACAATTGATTTGGTTTTAAAAAAAATCGATTTTTTTATTTTTTCGAGAATGTAATTTTTTGTTGATTCTGAAACTGTAAACGAAATTTTCATATCTATTTTACTTTTTGAGTTGTACGATTTTTGTAGACGACCTCAATAATTTTGAAATTGTTATAATTTTAAGTTACCAAATTTTTGTAATGTAGGCATTTAGGGCCTACTTTTTCAAAATACTGTAATTTTATTGTATTTGGCCTACAGGATAATTTTCGTAATATAGGAGTTTTCCTGATACAGTGATTTAATTTTAATGTTAATTTGCACGACTGTCAGTCTAGCTAGAATGGCTATGTATGGCAGTTAGTATGTATGTCCGTCTCTCTGTTTGTGTGCCAAAAAACGTACAGACCTTAAATAATCAGACAAACGTGGAAATAAGACATCGGAAATGAAATCACCGACCAAGAAAACCCACAAATTTTGTTAATTTGATTGATTTCTCAATTGTTGACAGACAAACAAACAGACAGACAGACAGATTAGATTTCGAAAAATCAGAAAAGTGACATTTTAAATGTAATCACAGCGCCCATAACAGCCCAGGAAAACTGTAACAAAAATGTTATAGTCATTGGGGGTAAAAAAAAACAGACCGATTTGCGGGGTATAAAAAAAACGGCCTAATCCTTAGGTTGTTGCGTGATTTATAACAGAGGCATCAGATTAGGCCGTTAAGTAGGACTACTACATACTACTGAGCTGATGATTCCACACTTGAAACCTTGTTTTTTATTTACCCACACTTTTTTTTACCCCATTTTGGGGTAAAATCACTTTTTTTACCATAATTTCTTTAAATATATGTTCGGTGATATTGTTTGATGATCATTAAATCACATTTTTGATTAGCTTTCAGACAATACCAAATTTATGGAATATATGGAATATTAACAATTTTATTGACAAAAAACTGAAATTTGTTTTTTTTACCCCCAATGACTATAGTTTGTGCGCTTAACACACATACATACAGTGTTGTGCTTTGTTTATTTATTTGTTATATTTTTTGACAGACTAACAGACAATACAGACAGACACAGTGACATCCAATAATAATAATAAAAATTAAATATGTTCGCTAAAGGTCCATTGATGTGTTTTTGAATTTTGACATATCTAATTTTTTTTACGAGTCTGCTTTGAAAAATCCCCACAATTACAGAAAATTGACGGGAACGTTAGAAATAACTTCAAAGTATTTTTTCCCAAAACTGTGTTAATATTTGGCCATAAGACTGCTAATTTCCAAAAGTCAATATCTCGACAATACATTATTGGATTTGAAATCTGTTAAAATCTGTGTTCGGATCAGCATAAAAATGTGTATTTGATTGAACCAGTAAAAAACCAATTTTTTGTAACTGTAGGTCGGTTTTTTGATCAAATCTCATACCGACTATCACAATCAATGAAATTAGTCAACGAAAGAATCATGTAAAACCGTTCGGCTCGTTGTTAGAGCGTATAAGGGTCATAGCATAGGGTTCAATGTAATGTTCATTTAACGAATTAGGAATTATACAAACTCAGAAGTCAGAAATATTTTATTTAAAAAACCCAGCGTCACCCTGTAGGCCATGATGAGCATTGTAAGCGGCTGCTGTCGATGCGGCGAATGCATGTGATTGTTCTATGGTATCCGACTGGCAAGAGGAACAGTGGTGGTCAGCTATTAAAATTCCTTAAACGATGGATAACACTAAGATACATTATTTTTGGAAGATGAAGATAAATAATAATGTCGATGGATTCGGGATTTACATGCTGATCGCGTACTGTGGAAGGTTAGAACTGGGATAGAGTTATTGTCATACATGTCACAGGTAGGTTAGTCATTATTCCGTCCATGTGAATAATACCAGGTTTCACTTTTGGTTGAAAATTTATAAAGTAATTGTATTTTTTAGTTTATTGTTTTGGTTGGATTCAACCCTTTTGAAACATGAGTTTTTAGTGAAAACCTGGTATTCTTCACATGGTGACGTATACGTATACTGCAAAGGGAAATATTACAGAAAGTTAATAATAAAGTAGAAATATTACAGAAAGTCTGGTATATTTACATTGGCAAATTATCCCACAGTTCACCTAAAGATATAATGGTCATACAGGGAAAGCTTTAGCATACTGTCATATATATAAATCATGGGCTTCCAAATAATTCCTTAAACGAACCTGGTTCTGGGTTTCAGTCATGGCGTCCTAAATAAAGGACGTCTTGACTGCAGTCAATTTAATTCACACAAGGAAGCCTATCAGCCTATGTTTGGTTCTGATTGCAGTAGTTCTTCTTCTCTAGTTAGTACACTACACATCATATAATTGAGTTTTATGTGCCATTGCACGGCTACGGCTCTATGGAAAAACGAGCATCACCTTACCGAAACAATCTGTTTTACTGTGTACTGTAAGTGCTGGCCGTTATATATATGTATATTGTTGTCAATATAACTCACTGTTGTTGGGCTAACTTGGCAGCTCGTGGGGAGTCGTAGCCGTCGAAGATTCCATATAGAGAGGCGTTACATTCGTCCACGTGGAAATGGAAGGAGAAATCTTCGAAATCGTGCAGGTTCTGCGTAGTTCCATCTTCGCGGTATATCTGCGGCAGAAATAAACGGACTTTAAATCATCTATTGCATTTGCATACAGTGCTGTATATTTAATTATAAGCCTAGTATTTTATTTTTCTTTATTTATGTATTGTACCTATTTCTCGGTGACCATTGCGAACTAAGAGAAATAGAACGCCTAACCTGATTAATTGAAGATCCAACCCCAGAGAGGTGGCATACGGGTATATCGTCGGTCCAACTGTTCGACTGCAGTAATCCGCGAGGTTTAGAAGAGATTGTAACCGACGCCATTACGGTACCAAATGCTAAATAACGATACTTTCTCCAAGAAGAAAGGGATCTCTAGGCTTTGCCAAATTTCGATGCGATATGCAGACAGAATCAGTTCAGAAAATGCAGCAATCTACTCAACGAGCATAAAGAATATCCATTTTGAAAGTTATGACCTAAGCTAGTCTACAACGCTAAACACTACCAACCAACTACCAGTAGGTCTTGTACGGCAGTACGGTGCTTGAGTAGAGTACAGTACTGCAGTAAGCTACACTGCTACCCACAGACAGTAATCGATCAGGCTGTCAGGTGGTTAAAGCGTCGGTCTTCTAACCGGAATGTCGTGTGTTCGAGCAACAGAAAAAAAAACAAGTTTCATTTTTACAGTTTTTGTTAGCTGTAGGATATACACCAGATATCGAGTTTATTATCATCCGCTGGAGCGGGAGTTAAGATATATACTGGGAGTAAAAATATAAGAGTTGGATAGTGAGAGCATTCAACCCACAACCTTGGGAGTTAATGTTAGTGTAATCGTAGTCCATCTCGCAGTGAATGCTGGAATGTTAAACTAAATTAGTTATTGTGACTATTTTTGTAGGCCTACGGTATTTATAATTGTAGAGCTATTCTGCTATTTGTATGCCTATGCCACGCCAATCAGTCAGTTTGTTTCATGTTGTCTTTGCCCTTTGTGTTTTGGGGCCACGCATTGCTCCCACGTATTGCTCTCCTATCAGCCTATTACTGCATTGCATGCATATTGAGTGTGGAGTTGGAGACTATTGCTTCCTGTAAGGTCAGTAGTGCTGTAGTGTCAGACTCAGAGCCCATTATAGCAGGAGGTGGAGTGTAAAACGGCTTATCACTTGGCATATCGATGAATTCCATAATTCGGTACGTGCTACTGTGCAGTATTGATTGTTGACGAATTGAATATTGCCTTGATTACGGGTAAGCGCTACGACTGTGCGACAGTGACAGTACGACTATACATACAGCCAGACAGCGTATGAATTAGTTATTACACAGACAGTAATACAGACTTGCCTGCTTGCATAATCAGATAATGGCCTTTATCTCTTTATTACATACAGTATTACAGTATTAATATTAATATTACTTTAAAAAAAACTTACTACAGTTGACAGATACAGTATGAAAACATAAATCTAACATTCACGCCACGTATACTGTATTAATAGATATTATTACCTCTGGCTTCTATATACAGATATAGGCAATAATACTGCAGTACTGAACTGTAATATCAAAATAGGTAACAAAATATAAATAAAGTCTAAAAATACAATTCAAATTACCCACAGTTATTGACGTTATGCGGAAATGCAGAAGCTGAAGGCCTTACGCTTACTTCCTTATAATGACCCTAAGCAGCAGCTTGGTCTAGTGGTGACATTACTGGGCTTCCGATTAGGGAGCCCTGGTTCGATCCCTAGATGGGGCAGCACTGTTTGGGCACAGTGTGCTTTAAATGGTGCAGCCTAGCCCAACCCCGGCTTTCATCCTTCAGTGGTCGATAAATGGGAACCAAGGCAACTTGGGAAACAGAGTGGAAGGGTTTACTGTGGAAGATCACCCATGGTGGTGAACAGGCATTCCTTGGCTTAACGAGCCTAAAAGATTCTCCCATTCATAATGACCCTAAAATTTTCTAGAATGTCCTACAATAACAGAATCGCCACAAATTATTTCTTTCTCAGATTACATACTTATTCCACCAAATTTATTAATTTTTGCACCATAATTTATGCCCCAAATTTCATTATTTTCATACCCAATATATAGAATATCCTCACCAATATATTTCGATTAACCCAAATGATATGTAATTTAACCGAAATATTGTTTCAATACCTCAATCAATTGAATGAATATTACACAAATAAAAAAACTACATACAGTAGTTTCCCAAAATAAATATTGTTTTTCCAAAGTAAATTTAATAATTAAGATATTGTCTAGAATATTATCTTTATTATTTATAAAATGTCTGCCGATTTAACCAATTCAATTGGAACTCTCAATTGGAAACAAGAGAGTTTATTGTTTTGGTTAGATAAGCCTGCCTATAATCTGCTCTTTCCCTCGATAGGTACTAATAGCATTTAATATTTTGGTTATAGAAACCTGCGTCTCTAGCCTGTCCCAATTACAGCATTTGATTTAATTTAATTATAGTACAATGTGAGGCGAGCCACGAAGTTGGCGGAGCCTTAGCGAACTGTCAATATTGGGGGTGGGTCAATTTGGGCAAATACAGTAGTAGATGCTGTTGTTGTTGTCGTTACAAAGTAAAGTAAAAAAAGTAAAGTAATTTTTTTCAGCCATTAGGGCAGTGATTACGCACAAATTCTGACGACTATTTTCTGTGTGGTACCCCCAGAACACTGTATTGTATATTCCCCAGAGTAGTGTCGGAAATGGAAATCCTGCTCGACACTTTTACGCCACTCTTGAGTCGACAACCTACAGTTATTGGCTTGTGCAAACCCATGTTTGCACAATTTACTGTAGTGAATTACTTTTCACAGTATTTAATTTCCGGCTCAGTTATTTATGATCCATTTAAGCTGAAACTTGACAGGTGCTGAACACATCCTGTGTCTTGGTGGGGTTGGTAATCGATCTGCAGTTCTCCAGTCTACCTACCGCTTTGTGGGCTGAAATAAAAAAAAGCCAGCCATTTCGTACTGTATTATTGTTTATAATCGTTGATTGATACCTAACACATAATTCTAGACCTTAGCGTTTTGCGGGGTCTTAAATCGACTGCAGACTGCAGGTATCCTGTCGGGACTGTTTGTCTGCCTGTTTTACACTGCCACACTTTCTATTGTATGTATGTACCACAACATTTACAACATTCAGTTATTATTTACACCATAACCCGTAATGTAGTGTCATTTTCTGATGACACGGACACCCCCCCAAATTTTTCTACAGATCTTTATCATATTGTTTGAAATTTGAAACACAATTAGTTCAACTCACCGTGGTTGTTACCATGAAGCCGGAATTTTAGATTTTAGCTTTATAAGTGTTTTAAAAAAGTGTCTTTTGCGAAATCACACCCTCTGTATCATTGCCATTCTTCACTTTAGTCGTAATTTTTTCACATCAATAGAAAGCTTGCGTTGAAAGGATTTCAAATATGTAACAATGTTTGAATTTCGTTGAGAAACAGTTGAGAAATAGGCGTTCAAAGATTGCAAGAATTATTGTTCGCTGCAGGCCATTTATTCTATTTAATAAATACACAATATTCTGGAACAATTTGTTTATGTATGATTAGCTACGTAATATAGATATTGTATAAGCATACCACTGTTGCCAACCAAGTCTTAAAATAAATAACACGTTCTAGAATTTTGTGTATTTATTAAATAGAATAAATGGCTTGCAGCGAACAATAATTCTTGCAATCTTTGAACGCCTATTTCTCAGTTGTTTCTCAACGAAATTCAGATATTGTTACATATTTAGAATCCTTGCAACGCAAACTTTCTATTGATATGAAAACATTACGACTAATGTGAAGAATGGCAATGATACAGAGGGTGCGATTTCGCAAGTGACAACCACGGTGAGTTGAACTAGTTCTGTTTCAAATTTCGAGCAATATGAGAAAGATATGAAGAAAAATTTGGGGGGGGGGGGGGGGTCCGTGTCATCAGAAAATGACACTATATTACGGGACATGGTGTATATGATCGTGATATTACTCTATCTCATATTATTCCCATAATGTTTGCGCCGACCGGTAACTAAGAAATTACAATTACAACTTGACACTTAACCCATCAATCTGCGGCTCTACGAGATCTAACTGAAGTTTAACATGTTGCACATCGGAAGAGTTAACAGACAACCGAACCACGACCTCGTCGAACAAACGGAATACGTGACCGCGGATAGTTTGGGTGGATGATTCCTCGTCGTATTGTATATCCAACCCGGGCTTATTGAGATACAGAGTGGATTCCAGTCCGTATTTACGGATCAGCAGTTGCAGGGCGTTCTTACGAACAAACAGGATGTAAGCGTCGAGGGTTTCAACCTTATCCTTGAGGATGCGTTGTGTGTGTAGAGCGATGGAGGCCCGTTGCGCGTACTGCGCCTGTTTGTGCCGGTAGTTGAGGTGGTTGCACAACTCCTGCCCTTTGCGTTTATCCAGCAGCTCGGGGTAGGAGCAATCCGCCGCTACTGAGACGGCCAATAACCGATGCACGATGATATCCGAGTAGCGACGGATAGGCGAGGTGAAGTGGGTGTAGATGGGGCACGCGAGCCCGAAGTGGGAGTAATCGGCGGGCGGCACGGTACCGCTGGTGAAGTAAACGGCTTGCATCATACACCGGGTCGCTAGGATACGTATCAACGTGTTGAAGTACGGGTTATCCGGGAGTTGGCATCTCTCGAGGCTGTCGCTTAGAGATTTAGGACTCGAGGCGTCGATATTGAAACCGTAAAGTCGACCTAAGTTAATGAGAATGTCGAAGTTAGAAGCCGGAGGCGCGGGATGCCGGCGAAGTAACGAGGTCTCGCTGAATTCCTTGTAAATCTGTTTGGCGACGGATATATTCGCGAGCAGCATAAACTCCTCGACTAGCGAGTGAGTCTCGAGATCCTCTTTGGCGGCGATGTCGATGGGATCGTTGGTTTCGCTGTCCATCTGGAATCGGATCTCCGGGGAGGCGAGCACCAAGGCCCCCGCGGCCATCCGTCGCGCTCGTAACGTCTTGGCGAGTCGGTTGAGTAGTCGCAACGACTCCGAGAGTTCGTCGACTCGATCCGCGTCGTCGATCAACATCTGTGCCTCCTTGTAGGTGAGAGCGGCGCGGGATCGGATAACCGACTTGTGGAACCGAGTCGCTACGACCTCGGCTCGCCCGTCCAACTCCCACACGCAGGAGAATACGAGACGCGTCTCCCCGCCCCGCAACGAGCACAGATCGCTGCTGAGCAACCCGGGAACCATGTCCACGCGGCGGTCCGCCATGTAGACGGTGGTCCCGCGCTCGGCGGCCTCTCTATCGAGCGCGGTGCCCGGACGCACGAACGAGCTGACGTCCGCGATGTGGACGCCGGCCTCGAGGTTCCCGTTGGGTAGGACGACGGAGTGGAGAGCGTCGTCGATGTCGGTGCACCCCGGGGGGTCTACGCTCGCCACGCACAAGCCGGTGAGGTCGCGCCGCGTCTCCAACTCCGCGACCGGGATCCGCCAGTCCGCCGGAGGGAGGCAGTCGAGAACGGCGCGCGAGAACGCCGAGTGAGGAACGTCGTGTTCCGAGAGGATCACCTCGGTTTCGGTTCCGATGTCCCCGGCCACGCCCACCGTGCCCGCGTAGTGGCCCAGAGGATATCGAGAATATCGCGGCCAGCTGTCGATATTCACGGATATGCAGCGGCCTAGGAGCGCGTCGTTCGCTTGTCGCGTCTCGATTCGGATGAAGGGTATCCGACGATCCGTCGGTCGGAATAAATGTCGATTCGAGGTTGTCGGTAACCCGGGTCGGGTGGCCAGCATCCCGCAGTACGACCGCGTCTTGCGTCGGATAATACCGACAACACGACCAGAAGGAATCGCTCTATAAGAAAAGAATGATTATTGTAATTTAATTATATTGTAATAATATATTGTGCATTATGTGATGGTCGTATTAATAATAATAAACCATCATATTGATATTCAATAAATAAGATATATATAATATATACAATAAATATATATAAATATAATATATATACAATAAAGATATATAATAATCGATAATTTAAAGAAACTATATATACTAATTAAACTTTACCAAGATGTGCAGCGCTTTAAATATGTCCCACGTTTATTAATTAATTATACTTTTTTTTCCCACGCACCCAAACTATATCATATCATAGAATAGCCGGCGTCAACAAACACATCCTCCGATATACAACGGATAATCAATTAGTAATTAAAAACGAAAAAAATAAAATTGTAAAAATGTTATTGATATGAAAAGCAAACAAACCAAAAACTAATTAATAAGAAAAATTATTTAAAAACTTTTTCTATCCGGTTTTATTATTGCTTAAATTCTTTGGTAAATGAAAATGTAAATAATAATGAAATTAACATCACTCACCCCTTCTTCACCTTCCTCGCTCTCTTGGACTGCCTCTCCTCGCCCTCCTCTCCCAACCCATCATCTACATCCTCCTCGTTGTCACTAAGTACCAACGCTGACGGCACGAACCATTCCTCCTCCGGAAGTAACTCAACCCCAACTACATCCTCGTGTATAGCTCGGTTGATGTTTCGTAAACCCTGAACGAATAGCCTATCGGAGTCGGCGCTGTCAACGTGGACGTTCACGTAACCCTCACGGAAGTTATCCCGACTGGCGCTGTAACTTCCCGACAACAACTTACCGGATTCCACGAATTTACGCAACTTATTCAGCGGAATATATTCCGGGAATAAATCCTTAGCGCTTTCATCTCTCGACTCTACAGAAGATAGTTTCCCAGCTAAAGACAACGAGTTGCTGAGACTGTAAACGTATTCCTCTATAGTAAAAGCGAGGAGACCTTCTGATCTAGCCTTATCGCGATTCGGAATGTCGTTAGTAACAAGGACTACCTGTTGGTTGCGATCCTGTAAGTGACGGTTGTACCACGAACACGCGACTCGGATTAATCTGTCGTTATAATCGTTGGCGAATTCCCCAGGGTCTCTCCCGACGTACGTGTCCCGGTGGTGTTCGTTGACGAACACAAAGAACCGCTTGTCTCTGTTTGTGTACAAGTCGCGGATTCGTTTGTACGCCGGTAGACTCTTGTGTTTGACCTCATTGAGGACGGTTTGTAAGAGGATTACATCGCTAACAGAATCGTCCTCTAGGATGTCCAATTGGTGAATGCCCGTGTTTATATCGATTAGTAAACAGTAGGTTGATGATACTAACCCACAGGTCGTGGGATCGACCCCAATTAGCAGCGGTAATTCTTTGGTTTGTTCGCATTGCACGCACGTTGTTACGCCGCACGTTAAGTCGGAGCGGAGGTAATGCTCTCGGGATATCTTTATAACGCCGCCGGATCGTGTTTTACGAATAAATGTTTTGAGTTTTGCGCACGTCAAATGCTGACTTAGTGTAGGCATACCTGTACCGGTAGAACTAGGGGCAATATCTGGAACATGCGTCTGCGTTATATCCATTTCACGATTGTAATTGTGCATTAAGTTCTTCTGTTGGTAGTTGGAACAGATTTGATCTAAAAGCACGGTGATTTGTATATCACGAGAAAGCATGGACAACTGCAGTATTGAGGTAAGTTAAGTACTGTGTACGGAAGTAAACTTTAGTAGACTGACAGGCACAGAGGAGTTTGAGAAGGTATGTTACGTGGTGCAAGCTTGACTCAAATTTAAATTTCCCACTCTCTACTACCAATACAAGTAGTAAAAAATAATACATCCAATGGGCGTATAGTATAATTGTATGTGCATGGGATAGTTTAGGCCTAATAGTGAGTCTCCCTCCACAAAAGCTGGCCCCGTCTAGGTCCTCTAACTCAATGCTGCTAGTCTATGGGGAATAATTGGAAATCACCAAAAAATCCTTGGATTGTTGATTGGCCAATGAAAACGTACACCAGCCAATGCGATGAGGATAATAAGGAGTGAATTGTTGAGGGGTGAGTGACATGTAAATTCAATATACAGTCGGGGTCTCAAAGTGCATCTGTTCTTTGAGATTTTCTCAAAGTTTTTCTAAAAGTGTCTAAAAGTCATTACATTACTCCCAACGGCCGCTTTGAATTCTTGTAGACACTTTTAGTTGGGAATCTCGAAGTGATTTCCTGCTTTTAGGCACTTTGAATTCTTTGAGAAATGTCACTTTTAGGTAGTTTGCGGCACTTTGAATTCTTTGAGAAAATAAACTCTGAGGTATTCGTGATTGACAGCTCGTGGTAAGTTAACTGAGAGGCAGAGGCATTCTCGGGGAACAATATCATGCGGGCAAAGTGATACTGTACTGTGGGCTGGCCAGTTGTTGCCTAGAAGCTATTCCCATTAATTTATCACATTGAGATTCCTGAGGTGATTATGGGATTGGTTTTCGGTCGCAAGTACAAATTGAATTTACGGCGCCCTTTGACAAGCATTCTACCCCCCCCCCCCCACCCACCCTCCCCTTCTATTTGGAAATAAAGACTTTTTATAAAAGTCTTTCTAAAAAACATTCTTAAAAATCAATTAATACATGAAACATAATTAGTGAAACAAGATTAATGCTTGACAAGATTGAGTAATTTAATAATAACATAATACAATATAAGATTAACAATTAATATAAGAGAAACTGCACTGCCGTTTCTCTGTGTACGCAGTTTCATTACAATGACCTGAAGAAGCCCTGTTGGGAGAAAGCTTGTAATAACTTTTGTCATTCATTTCATTAGTCACCTGAGGTCAACCCGTAATACCTAACTGTTTAATATGATAATTACGGTGGCGAAAGCGCGAGAATTCCTTCTTAAAAACGAAGAAGGGCTTTCAACTTTCAAGTAAGATAGAACGGCTACACACTTGTGTTGTTTTAACTTAAGAGATATTAAAATAATCCCCTGCCCCTGGCGTGTATATTTGAGCATATTTTAAATGTTTAATAATAGTTTAAATGTTTGCCTGATATTCAATTGATGTGTACCGCCTTCTGGCAAAGCGGCACCCAGTTTAAGCTATCAATCACAGCTAGCGAGTAGCGACCCACGGACAGCGACCTTCAAACAAACAGGTGCAGAGCCGGAAAGAACTGTCCTGTTGCTGTTTACTTGGCTTGTGGTCCCATTTGATAACTTAATAGATTTTGGCAGACTGGGCAGTCGCTCTGACAATATGCATTGCGCACCAACAATGCCTAAAACATCTATGGGAACAGCCAATTAGTGAGCTTGAATCATGTTTAATGTTTAATGTTTAATGTTTAATGTTTAATGTTTAATAGTTTGGGTATAAGAAAGCTAATGCTTATGGAACCCGTACACACCAAAAGAAAGTCCAACTGAAAGTAATTATAACAGTACCGGTAAGTAATTAAGTGTTGCGACCAATACCGACCATGTTTACGAAATAATGACAAAAACATATATAAAACAATTGAAACATAAAAGGACGCAGTTAAATTAAAATAGTGTTCTTATAAAAATGGTTACTAATAAAATGTCTTGCTTGCTAAAGGGTTGAAGTGACGTCTATAAAATCACGAGTATACACAGCAAATTACATAACAGTCGATAAAGTCAGATACATACACTAAAAATTACAAATATACATTAGAATTACTAAACAAATTCAATAAAATGACAGTCTATATAGTATCACGAGTATACACAGAAAGTTACATATCAGTCGATAAAATCGGATACAAGTATATCGGTTAGGGCTAATATCGATAGTTTAAGGGTTAAAATAAAATATAAAATTAATTTAAAATATCAGATAATCCATAGCTATAAAAACAGTACGGTATGTAAAATAGATCAAGACATTTGAACACTTAAATTTACATGGATTAGCTAACACTACACGATGAGAAAATAGGTACACAGTTTAAGCTTTAAGGGTTAAAATAAAATATAAAATAAAATTAAAATATTCGGTAAAATCGTTGTATAGAAACAGTTTGGTATGTAGAACTGATGGATTTAATTAAAATAAAATATTGCATATGAATTGGATTATTTAAGAAATAACAGTTGCACCATTTGGGTCTATTTAAAAATACGAACGATTGGTAAGAGATTATACTGTAAGTTACATAAAAATAAGTAGATCAAGTGAAAAATAAGTAGATAAGTAAAATAAGATAAAATGCGATAAAAATAAATATTGATGTGCGACTATAAAAAGAAAACAATTAAATATAACTAATGTGAGTTTGTGGAGAGGGGGGGGGGGGTCATTGACTCTAAGTCTCGTTATTCGGACCACCAGGAGGGGGTAAATTTGAGCGGTAAGTTTTTGTAGTGGTTATTGAGTCTCGATTTGAATGCGTTAAGTGAGGGGGCGGTTACTACAGATTCGGATAAGGCGTTCCAGGGGTCAATGACACGGAAATGGAATGTTGCATTGCGTTGGAGGAGACGTGCGCGCGGTTTGTTTAGTTTAAGCGAATGGCCACGGAGGTTAGTTTCTGCGAGTGTGAGCATGTTTCTGAAGTCGACCGATTCCATTCCACTCAGGTAACGGTAAATTTGCACGAGGTCTGCGCGATGCCGTCTGTATTCCAGTGTAGGTAGTCCCAATTCGCGTAGTCTCGTAGGATAAGGCTTATCTCGCAAATCCTTTACTAGTCTTGTTGCACGTCGTTGCACAGATTCGATTAGTCTAATGTCACATATATTGTGTGGAGACCATACTGTGGACGCATATTCTAGAACTGGACGGACCAAAGATTTAAAGAGTGCAATAAAGATGTCTGAGTCTAGATGGTTAAATGATCTGTATATTAGCCCCAAAGTTCGGTTCGCTTTCTTTGTTATATTTGATATATGTCGGCTGAATGACAAATTGTTCTGGAATGTAACGCCTAGGTCTTTCTCGGAATCTGTAGTTTTTAGCGGCTTCCCGCCAAGAGTGTATGGTAAGCAGGGGTTATTATTGCCAACGTGCATGATTTTACATTTGTCGTGGTTGAATAACAGTTGCCAGGTGATGCTCCATGTGTGAAGAATATCGAGATCAGTCTGAAGGGGTCCGATGGAAAGTGTAGGGTCAGGAGTAAAAATACAGCTATCCTTGGTGTCGTCTGCGAATAGGAAAATGAGAAATTGCACCAGACTTGGTATATCATTTACAAATCCAAGGAAATACAAAACGGCACCCACACTTCCTTGTGGCACTCCACTTCGCACTGGCAGCCAATCAGAATGTTCGCCCTGTACCACAACTCGTTGGTACCGATCACTTAGGAAATTCTCAATCCAACCCAATAGGTTTCCAGCTATTCCAAGAGTCTCTAGTTTGTGCAGCAAGCGTCGATGTGGAACACAGTCAAATGCCTTGCTGAAGTCCATGTATGCGATATCTATACATTGTCTTTGGTCTAGTGCTTGTGACCACGCATAGATAACATCCAAAAGTTGAAGGGTACACGATTTACCGTGCTGGAATCCGTACTGTTGGTGGACAATTAAAACATTTTCTTTAAGGTGAATCCACATGTTATCGACCACAATTCTTTCCATCAGCTTGGCGACAACAGAAGTGAGACTTATCCGTCTGTAATTTTCAGAGGCATTCTTTTTTCCACTTTTAAATATTGGCGTAATATTGGCTAACTTCCATTGCTGCGGTACCGTTGCTGTATCCATTGACTTCTGAAAAATATGTTTCAAGGGTAAACATATTTCAGAAGAGAGTTCTTTCAGCACAGCTGGGTAGACCTCGTCGGGACCAGGTGCGCCTGATCCGTTCATCTTCGTAATAGCCACAGAGATGTCTGATTCCTGGAAGTCAACCGTTGTGATAGGTTGGTGGAATGGTAGAGGGTGTTGGACGTGGGGGATATTTGTCAAATCTTCAACGGTAGAGACTGATGAATAGTGTTTGTTTAGTGTGTTGGCCTTTTCCTTGTTGTCAGTTACTAGCTTACCAGAAGGGTCCATTAGGTCGTAAACTGCAGGTTTTACTTTTCGTTTTGATTGGATATACTTCCAAAATTCTTTAGGTTTTGTTGCTGCACACTTAGCTACACTTTTTTCAAATTCGTATTGGGTGTTTCTAGTCATAAGGCTACATTGGTTACGGGAAGTTTTATACACATTATAGTTAGAGGTAGACGGATTTCTTTTATAGCTATCCCATAGTTTTCTTTTCCTTTTGATAGTGATTGATAATTCTTTAGTCCACCATTTTGGCCGTTTTTTCTGACTATGTTTGTTGTTTGTTAGTGGTATGTGCTTTTCACACGATTTTCTAAGTGGTTGGTGAAAAGAAATCCATGCTGCATCTGTATCCATTGGTTGTAGTGTACTATGCCAGTCTATTCTGTTCAACTCCCTTTTTATTGCGGTATAGTTGGCTTTAGAGAAGATTGGATGACGTCTTACTGCCATTTGGTAAATGGGGCTCGCATGAGTAGCTTCAAATTCTAGTACTACATGGTCACTTGCTCCAATTCCTGGTAGATAGAGTGGGGGGTCGATCGCATTCTCGTCGCTGGTTAAAATTAAATCTAACATGTGAGGGGTTTGGCCGTGGCGATATCTAGTGGGTTTGTTGACGTGTTGTTTCAGAAACAAATCTTGCACACATGTTAGAATTAATTCTTCACCCGAGTCGGTTGTAGACAATTTCTCCCAATCCGTGTGGGGCATGTTAAAGTCACCCGATATAATCAGAGAATGGGTTCTGTTTTCGTCACAGATTTTGTAAAAGCTTTTGTGGGATAACTGATACGTTTGCCTTTGCTGGCCAGTTCCCCCCCAGGCGCTGGAATACTCTAAAAAAGGTTTTCTAACTGTATATATATTCCCCTCGCCCGCAAGGTACCTTTACAGGGGTTTTAACGGACATAAAAGTAATTCTGCTATATACGTGTTTTAGTGGACATGGTAAGACAAAAAACTTGTAATGCACCAACCACCTTTCACAGCTTAGCCGTGATGATTCATATTACGACATCTAGCAGCTGGTTGCTGACATGGAAACAGCCATTGGACGCGTGGTTCTTTGTTTGGCTTGGGCCAATCAGGGCGGTTTTTCCTGTCGACGTGTAGCTTTTTAGTCGATCATAAGGAGAGTGTTCAGTCTTACTGTTTTTTCTTGATACTTTGTTGTTATTGCTGTCTAAGCCAGAAACACCGGCATTTTTGGATAGATACTGCTGTACCGTAAACTGCTTGAATTATCGAAAGTATAAACTGTTACCTAATGAAACTAACTTAACGAACTAATTTAACTTGATAATCATACTCATTAACTAATCTTGATACTTTTGCATTAATCATATTGTTTGTACTGTTATTTTACCGTCAGTTATTAATTGTAAATATTTGTTGATGGAAATATTGCTATTTGGATAATACGGATAAATCACCCAATTCCCAATTTTCTTGATAACACTACAGGTTAGAGAGACCGGCTATATATAACAATTGCGATTTATATTAATGTGGTGTGTATTGAATCCAATGTTATTTAGCAGACCCTACGTGAGTCAATTACTGCTCTCTTTATGTGTGATCAAATGTACTGACTGTCGGCAGAATAGTGTGTATGATTGTGATTGGTAACAAAGTATTTCCTAAAGAATACGTTTTATACTTTAATCATAAGCAGTATCGTTGCGTTTAGTATAAGTCTTAGTTCTGTTTAAATAGATAAAGCGCCACGTCCTAAAGGAACTGTTAATATTTCCCGAAAGCCAATAATATCTGTCAGAGATTAATTATTAACGATCTATCGAATAATATATTAGGTATACACTGCAACCTTACACTGTAATAATCCAATTCAAGCATCCGAATTCAGTCTCCCGGGTGTAGATCCATCGGGTGAATGATCGCGCATGGGCTGACTTCGGCTAATGTTTTGCGTATTAGCATAAATTATTGTCGTATGCTAAAGTGGTTTTAATTAACTAAAAGACATATAAAATTTGGCAGGTTAAACTGCTAAAGGTCTTCAAAAGCGCGAACAGTAACAGTTTATACTGTATTGCAGTGTAAGCATTAAATACAGTTTAATACTGTTCTGTCGAACAGTAACAGTTTATATTGTATTGCAGTGTAAGCATTAAATACAGTTTAATACTGTTCTGTCGAACAGTAACAGTTTATACTGTATTGCAGTGTAAGCATTAAATACAGTTTAATACTGTTCTGACGAACAGTAACAGTTTATAATCTTATTGCAGTAGGCAATAAGGTTGCAAGTGTAGGCATTAAATACAGTTTAATACTGTTCTGGCGAACAGTAACGGTTTACAATCTTATTGCAGTAGGCAATAGGGTTGCAAAATACCGTAGTGACTGGTAAAACTGAACCGGTACTTTGTAGGTCAGTAGGCCTAACTGTCATCACCGGTACCGGTACTGCTGTACAAGTACATTAGTATTATTCGATTTTGATTGTTGTATACCGGTAGGTCTTGGTACTTAATCAGGGAACGGCCGCCCTGATTTTTTATTTGAGATTCTACTTATTTCTGTCGGTTTTATTTACTAGTAGGCTAATATTGAGCAGAGGGCGTGTGACCCTGCTCAGATTGTTCAGATAATTGTAGGCTGAGCTGCTGTCTGACTGTTGTTGGGTTTGGAGAGATTACGGCGTGTGTAGAGTTTGTCTGATAAAGTGCCGTTAGTAAGTTGGGGCAGTCATAACTGTAAGGTCAATCCCCTCTTAAAGAGTAAGTCGTACTACCGTGTTAGCACGCATACTAACTAACAGTTTCAGAGTCTGCATATACTGTAGTTTATCTAGGCTCGATCGTAGTCTGCCAGTGTTTTAGCCTGTGTTTGTTTGTGTGGTCTGTTCAGGTACCGTAATAGTTATTACTCAAATATTTGTAGGCTGGATTGTTGTCTAGCTATTTTTGGGTCTGAAGGGATTGCTGCGTGTGTAGAGTTGGTCTGATCAAGTGCCGTTAGTAAGTTGGGGCAGTCAACACTGTAAGGTCAATCCCCTCTTAAAGAGTAAGTCGTACTACCGTGTTAGCACGCATACTAACTAACAGTTTCAGAATCTGCACATACAGTAGTTTGTTTAGGCTTGATAGTAGTCTGCCAGCGTTTGGTTTGTATTTGTTTGAGTATTCTGTACGGGTAGCGTAATATTTATTATTCAGAGTTTATGCGATTATTCGCAACATTCATGTCCCCAAGTTTATTCCTACAGTAATTGTGCTTGTTATACATACCGTTATAGTTAAACTAACCCCGGTACTACATCAGGGCTGCTTGGCGTAGGTAAAGACTGACGACTTTGTGCTTCGGTCACTCCAGCAGATGCCGTGGTTCTTTTAACTGTTCAAGTATATTTAACTACTGATTATTTGTTATACCGGTACTTGTACCTAATTTAGGGTTCAGTGTACAGTGCCTTCCGAAGTAATTAGTGTAGGCAGTATATTTGTGTTGTAAAGTGGTTGATAGGCACATTCGTTAGCTCTATTAGCTTCTGGGTAGGAACAATCCGTGATACATAACGTAGTACCTATAGCGATACGGTTATAGGTCGTCAGGCGGTGGTATTTTCCTATCTGGACAGTACAATATATTTTCTACTACTTATTATTTAAATACCGTAGTA
>JAUCBJ010000503.1:0-70039 GCA_032718475.1 Nemertoderma westbladi | reverse complement strand
GCTTATAAAATCTCTAACATGATTTTTCGTTGTTTCTATACGAACAACGAAAGGGCATTGCTTTTAGCCTACAAGGCATATGTTAGGCCTTTACTAGAGTATTGTACTCAAGTATGGTCGCCGTTCACGATGGGTAGTATCGATCTCATTGAAGGTGTGCAACGTTATTATACAAGACGTCTTTATCTTCGGTGCAATCTAGGTAGGACTAGTTATTTCGAACGATTGAAGCATTTTAAGCTGCAACCATTAGAAATTCGCCGTATCATTTATGATCAAAAAATGGTTTTTTCTATTTTACACGGTCTGATAGATTTAGCCTTTGATGATTTTTTCTCTTATCCAGTGCGTAGTGGATTGAGAGGACACAACCACAAGCTATTGGTTAACTACAGTAGACTGCAAATTTCGAAATTTTCGTTTGCCAATCGCGCGATTCCAATATGGAATTCATTAGACGCAACAGTAGTAGATTCAGAGAGCTTACTCTCTTTTTCACGTAAGTTACTCGATGTTGATTTGCTGCATTTTTGCAAATTTGATAGAAACTTGGCGTGATCCTTTTTAACTATTTTTTAATTAATTATTTTTTACTTATTTTTAATTCAGATTCGTCATTGTAATTAATTGGTTTTTAGTACCGGTACGGTTTCTGCTTCACTACTGTTTCATTAGTTTTTATTCGCTTTAATATTTAGTTAATAGATATAATCAATGTTCCTTGCTTTATTTATAGTGTATGTGCTTTCTTTAATTATTGTTCATACCTTATTTTATATTAATAAGTTTCTGGATTTTTAGTGTATGGCCCCCATAAGTGCAGTTAAAGCCTGGGCGGTCTTCTCCCCTTTTATAATTACTTATAATTTAGTGCATGCATAATTTATTATGTTTATCGCATGAATGTTTATTTTACCATGGTCTGAGTGTTGATAATAATAATAATAATACATCACATGTTTTATACAAAGTGGAATAATGTTAACTGGAAAAGCCATGATCTAAGCACCAGTCATACCGGACCACATGCAGGCAGACATGCACATACAGATAAATAATAGGCCTACTGTAATATACAATTCAGCAACCTACAACAGCAATACAGCCTACAGCAATAGCCAGATAGGGGTGTCATATGATAGGAGATAATCTTTCTTTACCGGTAGACATACATCAGTACATATTCAGATATTGCAGATTTGGAAATACAGAAATTGGCTTAGGCCTATATCAGTACAGCAGTATTCAGTACGGTATATTTAAAATTAAAAGTCAACTATACAGAACTACAGAACAGAACAAACCTGAACTAGGTTTTTAGTCCGATCGGCTACCGCTACGCACTACCGGTTGGTACCTTTATTATTGATTATACGTTGATGCTCTTCGTTTCGAAGATGATGATTTGTCATTGATAGTCGCCAAACTTTCGCCGATCCAATCGGCAGGATCCTTATCAACATGGGGTGAGTCGGACTCCTCAAACCTATCTGCCTATCCCAGTGCCCAGTACAGCAGTACACAGTATTTAAGTCAACATCGTTCGGTACAGCCGTACTGCCGTACGGTCCTACTAAAAACCGCAATTTACCGCAACTTACCACTTACCGCATCTTACCGCAACTACCGGTAACCCTGTACAGCTGTAACCGCTATTTACCGCAACTAGTCAGTCAGGCACATTACCAATTTTGGTAGTTTACCAATATCAGAATATTGGCAGTTTTACTGCCGAAATTGGTAGTACTACCAATTTTGGTCAGTTCAGTTGGTAGTTTTACTTTTACATGCAATCTTCATATTCATAAATATCATTAGGGCATTAGGCCTATGTCTGTATGTTCTTTTTCTCGTAATTTGTATTTGTTATGTTACCATTTATAGTAATGCTGTAATGATGTGTATCCACAATGCTGCAATGTATGTACTAATCAGCTAATACTGTAATATGATATGATAATGACAGAATGATATAATAATGATAGGCCTATGTACAGATGTATTAAAAAAAATTTGCCATGAAACAAACCACTAGATAGGTTTGCTATATATACTGTAACTGTAAATGCAAGAGACAGGGGGGGGGGGGGGGGGGGGGGGCGGGGGGGAGGACTGGACGCAAAACCCACCAACCCGCCTTGACGAATTAATATCCTGCCTCAATGTTAAATTCTCAATTTAGGGCAGTAGGGAAAGGCTGAAAGGAGCAGGTTACAGTGGTATGTTATTTTAACCAAAACAATAAACTAAACACAATAGACTGATAGAACAGGTTACAGTTTTATTTTTGAGAATAGTCAGCTGTTATTTGCGTCCCATTTCCCCTGGCAGTCGGGCACTTTGTCAATATTGACATGTTGTCAATATTGACATATTCCATGTCAAAATTGACATGATGTTAATATTGACATGTTTTGATATTAAAATTTTTAAATATTGTGATTTGAAAAGTAAAAAATGTTTTTTGTAAAGAGAATATCTATTGTAATTAAAATATTGTTGAATCCAACCAATGTATATTGTTGTTTGTAATAATTTTAATGATATGTTTTATTGCATGTCAATATTGACATCTAATGTCAATATTGACATGAATGCTGGGTTCTTATGTTCATTTCACCCCACCAAATCTATTTAGAGGCCTTCGCTCAGCATCACAAATACTGAAACGAGCTGTCAAAACGCTTTAGTTAGAGGCATTCTTGCTGCATTATAAATACTGAAAAGAGAAACTATTCAGGCCTTCGCGCAGCATGCTAAATACTGAAAAAGAGCTGCTAAAACTGTTCAGAGTCCTTTGTGCAGCATGATAAATGCCGAAAAGTGCAGTTGAAATTGTTCAGAGGGTTTCATGCATCATGAGAAAACTGAAAAGAACTGATAAAACTGCCCAGAGGTCTTCGCACTGTTTGAAAAATACATAAAATATCTCTCAAAGCTTCTCAGAGACCTTTGTGCAGCATGATAAACGCTGAAAAGAGATGTTGAAAGTGAAACCATTCAGAGACCTTTGTGCAGCATGATAAATGCTGAAAAGAGCTGTTGAAACTGTTCAGAGGTCTTCGAGCAGCTTGACAAGGACTGAAAATAGGTTTTGAAACTTTCAGGCCTTCGCGCAGAATGTGAAATACTGAAAAGAGTTGATAAAACTGTTCAGAGTCCTTCATACAGCATGATAAATGCTGAAAATAACAGTTGAAATTGTTCAGATGGCTTCGTGCAACATGCTGAAAATTGCTGTTGAAACTGTTCAGAGGCCTTCGTGTAGCATGAGAAATGCTGAAATGGGCTGTTGAAACTGTTAAAAGGCCTTCATGAAGCATGAGTAATACTGAAAAGAGCTGATAAAACTGTTCATAGCCCTTCATGCAGCATGATAAATGCTGAAAATAACATTTGACGTTGTTCAGACTCAGGGGGCTTTGTGCAATATGAGAATGCCGAAAATAGCTGTTGAAACTGTTCAGCATTCAGAGGCCTTTCATGCAGCATGATAAATTCTGAAAGAAAAGGGCTGTTGAAACTGCTAAAAGGCCTTCATGCAGCATGAGAAATACTGAAAAGAGCTGATAAAACTGTTCAGAGTCCTCCATGCAGCATGATAAATTCTGAAAATAGCATTTGAAGTTGTTCAGAGGGCTTCATGCAATATGAGAATGCCGAAAATAGCTGTTGAAACTGTTCAGAGGCCTTCGTGCAGCATGATAAATGCTGAAAAGGGCTGTTGAGCTGATAAAACTGTACAGAGTCCTCAAGGCAGCATGATAAATGATGAAAATAACATTTGGAGTCGTTCAGAGGACTTTGTGCAATTTGAGAATGCTGAAAATAGCTGTCGAATCTGTTCAGAGGCCTTTGTGCAGCATGAGAAATGCTGAAAAGAGCTGTTGAAACTGTTAAAAGCACTCGTGCAGCATGAGAAATACTGAAAAGAGCTCATAAAACTGTTCAGAATCCTTCATGCAGCATGACAAATGCTGAAAATAAAAGTTGAAATTGTTCCGGGGGCTTTGTGCAACATGAGAAATGTTGGAAATAGCTGTTAGAACTGTTCTAGAACTTCATGTTGTAGAACTTCATGCAGAAGGGCTGAAAAGAGCTGTTGAAACTGTTAAAAGGATTTCATAAAGCATGATAAATGCTGAAATGAGTCTGTTTAAATTGTTCAGACGCCTTTGTGCAGCTTGATAAATACTGAAATAGCTGCGAAATTGTCAGGACTTTCCGCAGCATGTGAAATGCTTTGAAACTGTAAAAGGTTTTGAAACTGTTCTGAAGCCTTTGCTGCTTTGCGATCGTCGCAATTTTCCAACCATGCAAACACGAATTGTTGAAACAATTCAGCTAGGCCTTCGTGCAGCATTGGAAATGCTGAAAAGGACTGTTGAAACGGTTTATAAGGTCTGAAGGTATACATACAGATACTGAAACCAAATGCCAAATAATATAAATGATCAGACCACCCTGAAGACATACAGTAGCTGTTAACTTGCCAAGCCAATCGCCAATACTGATAAACAACAACACTCAGACATTGGGAGGTACGAGACTGCGAGAGAGGGTTGGATGGAGAACTATTATTTATTTATTACTTCTTTATTTATTTCTGCTAGTCAACACAATTCGGTCCTGCCCTGCTGCTGGTCTTATAAGTCTGTAAGTGGTGGATAAGACTGTAAGTGTAAGATATATTATAATATAAAACAGTAAAAACATTAGGCCTACACGTAATCCAGTACGGTAATCCTAATCTGTCAGTATGTAGCTTTGTCAGGTATAAATTATAGTTATAGTCTGATAACTGATAGTATAGTCTATAGGGTGGCGGTGGCATGGCCCCCACACTTCTGTTATCATCATTACATGTCAATTTTGACATGTATTTCAATTTTAACATGAGAAAAACTTTAAGTATTTATATTAACTAAACGGCACGGTGAAAAAAATTTCCGCACGGTCAAAAGTTTCTAATTTACTTATAATTTCGATATTTATATTTAAAAAACACGTCTGGAAATATTTGAACACGTCAGGTAAAAAAATGTCAATATTGACATGTCCATGTCAATTTTGACATGCCCCATCCTGGAGAAATTAGCTCTACATGTCAATATTGACACATGTCAATATTGACACATGTCAATATTGACAAAGTGCCCGGCTGCCTGGAGAGGGATGAATTTTTATTATGTCCAGTTCCCCCCCCCCCCCCCCCTTCCCCCCTACACCCTATCTGCATATCTCAAACTCAAATGCAATTAAATTTATGTATAATTTTATATGCCTAAGAAAAAGAATATGATAGTACATTACAAACTTGAAAACGTATTGAAAACCTGAAAAAAAGCATCATATATATATACCGGTATTAAGTATAGTTTTATAAAAGAAAAGCACAAAGGAGTATCAGAATACCTTACAATATGTACATGGGCAATCTACTTTGGAAATTACAATATTTAAGCATAATTTTTTAAGAAAAGCACAACTTGACAACATATATAAACTTAATATCTTTACGTATAGTTAAATGTACAATGAGTATATATCTTCATATCTTCTGATCTTTACGTCTAAATTTGCAATATATATCCTGTAATATTTCGCACCCTTCAGCTTCAATGTCAATATCAATACACTCACAAATGTTAGATGCTGTGGATGCAATGCTGAATGCCGCCCTTTCTTTTGACACAAAAGGTATGGTACCATTTTTCACATCTTTCACAATCTTCCCAGTTGATCAAGTATCCTTTATGAGGGCGAGGTGGATACACTTCAAAACACAAGTGACAAATATTGACATCAGCAACAGCTTCGTCAGTACTCTCACTGCAGTCTGCAGTGCTCTCCATCAGTGCTTTCCATGTAATCAGTATCAGTACCACTGGATCTACATGAGTATTCTTTCTCAATGTTCTCTAGAAGATTAGAGTCAATAGAAGGTTCATCCGACTAAGCAAAGTCTATACCTCGCACACTCTTACCATCCTAATGCCGTAATGGCCATCCTAATGGAAGCTACAACACAACTCTACTCAATATTTTGAAATATCTTGCTAACAAAGATCCGAAGTCATTGTGTGGTGATATCTTAGAACTTAGAACACTTTCTGACTTTAACACTCTAACATATTAATTTAATTTCGCGAATATTAAATTTCGATATTCACCATTTAAGGTGCCTTTTACTGTTTTAAGAGAAAGTAGCAAGTTCTAATGGCAGTCAATAAACTAAATTTAGGAACACAGTTTACAGAAAAATGTTTACTTCTAAGGCACTAATTTTTCAATATTATTAATTTAACATTAACCCTATGGGAAGGCTGAAACAACACCCCAATTCTGCAATTGGCAATTTGCATACTGGAGGGTAGAGAGGTATGGTACTGGTACTATGGTAGCATGGCTATGGCTATGGCACGTACTGAAACTGAATGGCTCCATCCGTATATCAGTCAATACTCAAACTCAATACCGGTACCATTGTTAAACTATACTGCCAGACTGCCAATTTTGGTAGCTCATTCTAATATTGGAAGTTCCGCAGTGTATTCTATGTCACAAAAAATTAACGGCACGGTCAAAAAAATTATCGCATGGTCAATATTTTGCTTTATTTAATATGATTTGAATAAGCTCTGAAGCTTGTGAAAAAATAGCATTTCCACAAAGTTGAATGCAACCTCAAAGAAAAATGCCAATATTGGCAGGCGGCTGCCAATTTTGGTAGGAAAACTGCCAATATTGGAATCATGCCAAAATTGGTAATGTGCCCGACTGCTAGTTGTTACTTTCAAGCAGCTGCATGGTCTAGTGCAGTAGTGGCGAAATTCCTGGGCATCCAATTAGGAGGCCCCTGTTTGATCCCTTACTGCGCCTTGACTGTGTAGTACTGTTTTCTGTTTGTGCTATGTATTACTGCAGTACCGGTAGGCCTACTGTATTAAAAACGGTCAGCTACGAATTACCCCAAACCAAAATACCCCGAAATACTTGTTTTTCACTCTCGTTTATTGTTTTGGTTAGAAAAACTTGCCACTTGCTCCTTTCAGTCACCGTTTCTAAACATTGTTGGTTTATTTTGGGGTGCCGGTAATAATTTAGCCTTTTTGTGGTATTTTGTTACTATTTTGGGGTAGGCCTATTTCGTAGTACTGTAGGACCCTCTAGTCTAATGTTAACATATAGCTGTATATGTATAAGGCCCCTATTGGTTTTATATTGATCACATTAGGCTACAGGCTACAGCATTATATTACAAATTTTGTCGTTTTTAAAACACTGCAAAAACAGCGTTGCTTGGTCAAGGGATCGAACCAGGGCCTCCTACGTGGAAGCGTAAGGTTGTCACCACTAGACCATGAGGCTGCTTAAAAATGACAATTAGTTGCGGTAAATTGCGGTTAGTTGCGGTAAATTGCGGTTAGTTGCGGTTTTTAGTAGGACCCCTGCCATAGGCCTACCGAGCAGCCGAGTGCCGAGTACCGGTGCCTAGTAGCAGTAAAGTAGGCCTATCATTAGGATGACAGTAGCGACAGTCAGAGCGGTACCTCCCCCAAACCCCCACCTATTTCAGTATTTAGCTGTTTAGTTCAGTAGTTAGAGCGGTACCGCCCCCAAACCCCCACCTATTTAGCTGTTTAGTTAGAGTGGTACCGCTACCGCCCCCAAACCCCGACCTATTTAGCTATTTAGTTAGAGCGGTACCAGGTACCGCCCCCAAACCCCCCCCCCCCCCACCTATTTAGCTGTTTAGTTAGAGCGGTACCGCCCCCAAACCCCCACCTATTCACTATTCAGCTGTTTAGTTAGATCGGTACCACCCCCAAACCCCCACCTATTTAGCTGTTTAGTTAGAGCGGTACCGCTACCGCCCCCAAACCAGGTTGGAATTTATGTAGAGTTTGCTCAACATGTGTGGCGCGCATTTAGGATCCTGGCGCAAAGGAACAGGGGCGTGTGGCGCGCATTCAGGATCCTGGCGCGAAGGAACAGGGGCGTGTGGCCGTGGCGCGCATTGAGGATCCTGGCGCGGAAATGGATGTCATGTACAGTTAGCAAAATGCACTGCAGCACTGGTTGACTGGCAAGATGTCCAGCCACTCTACTTCTGTACTTGAAATTCTACCAGTCAGCCAGTAGAGCCTATTTTTTAAAAAAGTTAGCCCTAGCCTTAAAAATTTTCGCTCGTTTCGCTCGCGTTTGTGTATTATACGTATGCCTACTGTAATACGCCCTACTCTTATTGACTTTATTCATCATTCAAATAACAGAATAACTGTAATAATAGGGATATTTGATTACAGTGATATTTTATCACCCACATTCTGACATTATGGACAAACCGACAGATTGACATTGAAGGTACCAATGTACCATATCCCATATCCAATCCACTTTAATCATCATGGCCAATATCAGGCCAAAGTTTTAATGTGTTTAATAATTAAAGTTTAATAATGAGTTGATTGAAAGGTTTTTCAATTGTTCACACCAATATAGCCTAAAACCACGATTCAGCAGATTTTCCGTGCTCGCTACACTCCGATTTAATTCATAATCACATCTGTAGGTAAAAAACAGTCGCTTGACCTACCAAAAATGTTAAAATTTTCTTGCTCGCTACACTCGCAATTTAATCACTTCTGTATTTGAAAACAGTCGGCTGACCTACTATCTGAATATTACAGTATTACTGTATTAATCGTGCTCGCTAGCTCGCATTTCCATGTTAAAATACTGTAGGAGTAGGTCTAGGTACTGGAGTATATATAATGATTACATGGTAAATGATTACAATAATTGCAAAATTTCATGGTCAATCTGTCAATGGTTGGCGCGCATTGAATGTCATGGCTGGCGCGGTTTTCGTTTAACGAGAACCCGTGTGGCGCGCTTTTTGTCAATATTCCATATAGGCCCCCAAACCCCACCTATTTAGCTGTTTAGTTAGAGCACTACCACCCCCAAACCCCTACCTATTTAGCTGTTTAGTTAGAGCAGTACCACCCCCAAACCCCCACCTATTTCTGTATTTAGCGGTTTAGTTAGAGCGGTGCCGCCCCCAAACCCCCACCTATTTAGCGGTTTAGTTAGAGCGGTGCCACCCCCAAACCCCCAAACCCCCACCTATTTAGCTATTTAGTTAGAGCGCTACCACCCCTAAACCACTTTTAAAACACACCATTCTCATTTAAAAGTATTGTTCTTCCAAAAGTGACCTGATTCAGATTCCCATACATCAGTACATAGATTAATAGATCAAGATCAGTAAATTGCACAGAAATATTCTATATAATTACCTAATTAACTATAACATCAGAACTGATAATAATTAGCTAATAATAAATGCCAAATAATCAAAATTATTGATGTATTAATTAAATTAAAAATATTAATTAGTACGTAGTACCGGTACAAAAATTGCCACAATTCCTAAAAATACGCACAGTGTAATAATTACTTACTACAATAATTTTCGTAATTGACTTAAAAAAATGCTTCGTATAAAATGCCACAATTCCACGTGAGTTGATGGGCGTCAGGTAAAAACGTATACAAACGTATATGTATGAAACGTATAAAACGGGACTTCCTCGTGGGTAATTTCAGGAGTAGCCACCTTCAAAATGAAAGTAGATTGATTATTTCTCGAGATAATCTACAAAAGGTTTCAGTTGCCGGAACCCAATAGGCTATAGACGCGTTTATGTGAGATACCGATATGCATTTCACTACAAACTTTCACTACTACGAACCTCGAACCTTTTAATCCTTGCTTTTCTTGTTAATTTTACTTTACATATTAATTATGCGGTTTATATTTAATGTTTAATAGTAAGATATTGAGTAGTGTTGCTTAATGTAGCTGACACCCGATATAAACAATATAAATCAAAAAGTTAAAAAACTGTTACAGGCTAAAAACTTTTTTGATGTTTAATAGTTTAGGGCATAGAATGCTAAACTACTTCAGGTACCCGTATAACAAAAATAATAAAACCAATAATTAAACTGAAGTAGATTGTATTGTAAGTTAGTTGTAGTAAATTAAAGTAGATTGAAAGTAAGTAAGTAAAAATACTGGTCCGGTATGTAAGTGAACGTATCCTACTGATTATGTGTATGTCTAGTCTAATATAAAACGCATAATTATTGAATTTTAGACTATAGATATTAGACTACACATACACATATCAGTAGGATTTCCACACTTGCCGCATTTCATAGGACTTACACACCGGACCAGTATTTTTTTTACTTTCACTTACTTTCAATCTACTTATGCAGTTTAATTATTGGTTTTATTATTAGTGATTGGTTTTATTATTTTTGTTATACTGTTATACGGGTACCTCAAACAGTTTAGCTTTCTATGCCCTAAACTGTTAAACATTAAAGTCTCGGTGTTTTCTAACCAAAACAATAAACAGATGAACGAGACTATATTTCCCTTGCGGCCAATTTACGCTGAAGTTCACAATTTTCACTTGCGGTCAATGTGCGCCACTATCTGGAATTCTGACTAGCATTACACGCCGGGCCGGTGCTTCAAATACCGGTAGGCCTACTGAAATAATTAATAGGGCTTATATTTTATAAATTATATTATAAAAATTTTATAAATTTTTGTGCGACAATGCGTACCGGTAGGCCCTATTTCTTCAATTAAACGTTTAAAATGTGCCTTAGGGGCAGTAGATGATTGAGAATAGATAATACCGTATATAGACATGTGACTGGGCTCTATCTCTATCTCGTTTGGAACACCTCAGTCAATTAACACCAATGCTGACTGCCCGAGTAGTAAAGGAACTGCGAAATTTTAGGGGGATTTCGGATATTATTGCCGCTACTATAGCATAGAGGGTGCAGTGCGTAAATAAATATATAATATATAATTATTGTTTTATTTAATGTTTCAGTGAACTATCTCACTTCGTTTGCCATTATGGCATCTACTACCTTCCCAACGATACTTCCGTATATCCTTCGCATGATCAGCATTATATTCTCCAAGGCGATTATAATGTTCCAGAATTCAGTGTTTGCTTCCCACATGGGAGGCTGCTTCAAAGAGGAGCCGGGGGACCTATCTGTCCCTTTGGGTGAGTACAGAGGAGAGGATTTGGGAGACCTAACATTCCCATTGGGTGAGTACAGAATGGAGCTGGGAGACCTAACATTCCCTTTGGGTGAGTACAGAGTGGAGCTGGGAGACATAACATTCCCATTGGGTGAGTACATAGAGGAGCCCAGGGTCCTAACTGTCCTTTGGGTGAGTACATAGAGGAGCTGGGAGACCTAACATTCCCATTGGGTGAGTACATAGAGGAGCTGGGAGACCTAACATTCCCATTGGGTGAGTACAGAGTGGAGCTGGGAGACCTAACATTCCCATTGGGTGAGTACAGAGTGGAGCTGGGAGACCTAACATTCCCATTGGGTGAGTACATAGAGGAGCTGGAAGACCTAACATTCCCTTTGGGTGAGTACATAGAGGAGCTGGGAGACCTAACATTCCCATTGGGTGAGTACATAGAGGAGCTGGGAGACCTAACATTCCCTTTGGGTGAGTACATAGAGGAGCTGGGAGACCTAACATTCCCATTGGGTGAGTACAGAGTGGAGCTGGGAGACCTAACATTCCCATTGGGTGAGTACATAGAGGAGCTGGGAGACCTAACATTCCCTTTGGGTGAGTACATAGAGGAGCTGGGAGACCTAACATTCCCATTGGGTGAGTACATAGAGGAGCTGGGAGACCTAACATTCCCATTGGGTGAGTACATAGAGGAGCTGGGAGACCTAACATTCCCATTGGGTGAGTACATAGAGGAGCTGGGAGACCTAACATTCCCTTTGGGTGAGTACATAGAGGAGCTGGGAGACCTAACATTCCCATTGGGTGAGTACATAGAGGAGCTGGGAGACCTAACATGTCTCATTGGGTGAGTACATAGAGGAGCTGGGAGACCTAACATTCCCATTGGGTGAGTACATAGAGGAGCTGGGAGACCTAACATTCCCATTGGGTGAGTACATAGAGGAGCTGGGAGACCTAACATTCCCATTGGGTGAGTACATAGAGGAGCTGGGAGACCTAACATTCCCATTGGGTGAGTACAGAGTGGAGCTGGGAGACCTAACATTCCCATTGGGTGAGTACATAGAGGAGCTGGGAGACCTAACATTCCCTTTGGGTGAGTACATAGAGGAGCTGGGAGACCTAACATTCCCATTGGGTGAGTACATAGAGGAGCTGGGAGACCTAACATTCCCATTGGGTGAGTACATAGAGGAGCTGGGAGACCTAACATTCCCTTTGGGTGAGTACAGAGTGGAGCTGGGAGACCTAACATTCCCTTTGGGTGAGTACATAGAGGAGCTGGGAGACCTAACATTCCCTTTGGGTGAGTACATAGAGGAGCTGGGAGACCTAACATTCCATTTGGGTGAGTACATAGAGGAGCTGGGAGACCTAACATTCCCATTGGGTGAGTACATAGAGGAGCTGAGGGTCCTAACTGTTCCTTTGGCTGAGTACATAGAGGAGCTGGGAGACCTAACTGTCTCATTGAGTGAGTACAGAGTGGAGCTGGGAGACCTAACATTCCCATTGGGTGAGTACAGAGTGGAGCTGGGAGACCAACATTCCCTTTGGGTGAGTACATAGAGGAGCTGGGAGACCTAACATTCCCATTGGGTGAGTACATAGAGGAGCTGAGGGTCCTAACTGTTCCTTTGGCTGAGTACATAGAGGAGCTGGGAGACCTAACTGTATCATTGAGTGAGTACATAGAGGAGCTGGGAGACCTAACATTCCCATTGGGTGAGTACAGAGTGGAGCTGGGAGACCTAACATTCCCTTTGGGTGAGTACATAGAGGAGCTGGGAGACCTAACATTCCCATTGGGTGAGTACATAGAGGAGCTGGGAGACCTAACATTCCCTTTGGGTGAGTACATAGAGGAGCTGGGAGACCTAACATTCCCATTGGGTGAGTACAGAGTGGAGCTGGGAGACCTAACATTCCCATTGGGTGAGTACATAGAGGAGCTGGGAGACCTAACATTCCCATTGGGTGAGTACATAGAGGAGCTGGGAGACCTAACAGTCTCATTGAGTGAGTACAGAGTGGAGCTGGGAGACCTAACATTCCCATTGGGTGAGTACATAGAGGAGCTGGGAGACCTAACAGTCTCATTGAGTGAGTACATAGAGGAGCTGGGAGACCTAACATTCCCATTGGGTGAGTACAGAGTGGAGCTGGGAGACCTAACATTCCCTTTGGGTGAGTACATAGAGGAGCTGGGAGACCTAACAGTCTCATTGGGTGAGTACATAGAGGAGCTGGGAGACCTAACAGTCCCATTGGGTGAGTACATAGAGGAGCTGGGAGACCTAACATTCCCATTGGGTGAGTACAGAGTGGAGCTGGGAGACCTAACATTCCCTTTGGGTGAGTACATAGAGGAGCTGGGAGACCTAACATTCCCATTGGGTGAGTACAGAGTGGAGCTGGGAGACCTAACATTCCCATTGGGTGAGTACATAGAGGAGCTGGGAGACCTAACATTCCCATTGGGTGAGTACATAGAGGAGCTGGGAGACCTAACATTCCCATTGGGTGAGTACAGAGTGGAGCTGGGAGACCTAACATTCCCATTGGGTGAGTACATAGAGGAGCTGAGGGTCCTAACTGTTCCTTTGGCTGAGTACATAGAGGAGCTGGGAGACCTAACATTCCCATTGGGTGAGTACAGAGTGGAGCTGGGAGACCTAACATTCCCATTGGGTGAGTACAGAGTAGGAGCTGGGAGACCTAACATTCCCATTGGGTGAGTACATAGAGGAGCTGAGGAGACCTAACAGTTCCCTTTGGGTGAGTACATAGAGGAGCTGGGAGACCTAACATTCCCATTGGGTGAGTACAGAGTGGAGCTGGGAGACCTAACATTCCCATTGGGTGAGTACATAGAGGAGCTGGGAGACCTAACATTCCCTTTGGGTGAGTACATAGAGGAGCTGGGAGACCTAACATTCCCATTGGGTGAGTACAGAGTGGAGCTGGGAGACCTAACATTCCCTTTGGGTGAGTACATAGAGGAGCTGGGAGACCTAACATTCCCATTGGGTGAGTACAGAGTGGAGCTGGGAGACCTAACATTCCCATTGGGTGAGTACATAGAGGAGCTGGGAGACCTAACATTCCCATTGGGTGAGTACATAGAGGAGCTGGGAGACCTAACATTCCCATTGGGTGAGTACAGAGTGGAGCTGGGAGACCTAACATTCCCATTGGGTGAGTACATAGAGGAGCTGAGGGTCCTAACTGTTCCTTTGGCTGAGTACATAGAGGAGCTGGGAGACCTAACATTCCCATTGGGTGAGTACAGAGTGGAGCTGGGAGACCTAACATTCCCATTGGGTGAGTACAGAGTAGGAGCTGGGAGACCTAACATTCCCATTGGGTGAGTACATAGAGGAGCTGGGAGACCTAACAGTCTCATTGGGTGAGTACAGAGTGGAGCTGGGAGACCTAACATTCCCATTGGGTGAGTACAGAGTGGAGCTGGGAGACCTAACATTCCCATTGGGTGAGTACAGAGTGGAGCTGGGAGACCTAACATTCCCATTGGGTGAGTACATAGAGGAGCTGGGAGACCTAACAGTCTCATTGGGTGAGTACATAGAGGAGCTGGGAGACCTAACATTCCCATTGGGTGAGTACAGAGTGGAGCTGGGAGACCTAACATTCCCATTGAGTGAGTACAGAGTGGAGCTGGGAGACCTAACATTCCCATTGAGTGAGTACATAGAGGAGCTGGGAGACCTAACATTCCCATTGGGTGACTACATAGAGGAGCTGGGAGACCTAACAGTCTCATTGGGTGAGTACATAGAGGAGCTGGGAGACCTAACATTCCCATTGGGTGACTACATAGAGGAGCTGAGGGTCCTAACTGTTCCTTTGGCTGAGTACATAGAGGAGCTGGGAGACCTAACTGTCTCATTGAGTGAGTACAGGGTGGAGCTGGGAGACCTAACATTCCCATTGGGTGAGTACATAGAGGAGCTGGGAGACCTAACAGTCTCATTGGGTGAGTACAGAGTGGAGCTGGGAGACCTAACAGTCTCATTGAGTGAGTACATAGAGGAGCTGGGAGACCTAACATTCCCATTGGGTGAGTACATAGAGGAGCTGGGAGACCTAACTGTATCATTGAGTGAGTACATAGAGGAGCTGGGAGACCTAACATTCCCATTGGGTGAGTACAGAGTGGAGCTGGGAGACCTAACATTCCCATTGGGTGAGTACATAGAGGAGCTGGGAGACCTAACATTCCCATTGGGTGACTACATAGAGGAGCTGGGAGACCTAACAGTCTCATTGGGTGAGTACATAGAGGAGCTGAGGGTCCTAACTGTTCCTTTTGCTGAGTACATAGAGGAGCTGGGAGACCTAACTGTCTCATTGAGTGAGTACATAGAGGAGCTGGGAGACCTAACATTCCCATTGGGTGAGTACAGAGTGGAGCTGGGAGACCTAACTGTCCTTTGGGTGAGTACATAGAGGAGCTGGGAGACCTAACATTCCCATTGGGTGAGTACATAGAGGAGCTGGGAGACCTAACATTCCCATTGGGTGAGTACATAGAGGAGCTGAGGGTCCTAACTGTTCCTTTGGCTGAGTACATAGAGGAGCTGGGAGACCTAACTGTCTCATTGAGTGAGTACATAGAGGAGCTGGGAGACCTAACATTCCCATTGGGTGAGTACAGAGTGGAGCTGGGAGACCTAACATTCCCATTGGGTGAGTACAGAGTGGAGCTGGGAGACCTAACATTCCCATTGGGTGAGTACATAGAGGAGCTGGAAGACCTAACATTCCCTTTGGGTGAGTACATAGAGGAGCTGGGAGACCTAACATTCCCATTGGGTGAGTACATAGAGGAGCTGGGAGACCTAACATTCCCTTTGGGTGAGTACATAGAGGAGCTGGGAGACCTAACATTCCCATTGGGTGAGTACAGAGTGGAGCTGGGAGACCTAACATTCCCATTGGGTGAGTACATAGAGGAGCTGGGAGACCTAACATTCCCTTTGGGTGAGTACATAGAGGAGCTGGGAGACCTAACATTCCCTTTGGGTGAGTACATAGAGGAGCTGGGAGACCTAACATTCCCATTGGGTGAGTACAGAGTGGAGCTGGGAGACCTAACATTCCCATTGGGTGAGTACATAGAGGAGCTGGGAGACCTAACATTCCCTTTGGGTGAGTACATAGAGGAGCTGGGAGACCTAACATTCCCATTGGGTGAGTACAGAGTGGAGCTGGGAGACCTAACATTCCCATTGGGTGAGTACATAGAGGAGCTGGGAGACCTAACATTCCCTTTGGGTGAGTACATAGAGGAGCTGGGAGACCTAACATTCCCTTTGGGTGAATACATAGAGGAGCTGGGAGACCTAACATTCCATTTGGGTGAGTACATAGAGGAGCTGGGAGACCTAACATTCCCATTGGGTGAGTACAGAGTGGAGCTGGGAGACCTAACATTCCCTTTGGGTGAGTACATAGAGGAGCTGGGAGACCTAACATTCCCATTGGGTGAGTACATAGAGGAGCTGAGGGTCCTAACTGTTCCTTTGGCTGAGTACATAGAGGAGCTGGGAGACCTAACTGTCTCATTGAGTGAGTACAGAGTGGAGCTGGGAGACCTAACATTCCCATTGGGTGAGTACAGAGTGGAGCTGGGAGACCTAACATTCCCTTTGGGTGAGTACATAGAGGAGCTGGGAGACCTAACATTCCCATTGGGTGAGTACATAGAGGAGCTGGGAGACCTAACATGTCTCATTGGGTGAGTACATAGAGGAGCTGGGAGACCTAACATTCCCATTGGGTGAGTACAGAGTGGAGCTGGGAGACCTAACATTCCCTTTGGGTGAGTACATAGAGGAGCTGGGAGACCTAACATTCCCATTGGGTGAGTACATAGAGGAGCTGGGAGACCTAACTGTCTCATTGAGTGAGTACATAGAGGAGCAGGGAGACCTAACATTCCCATTGGGTGAGTACATAGAGGAGCTGGGAGACCTAACATTCCCTTTGGGTGAGTACATAGAGGAGCTGGGAGACCTAACATTCCCATTGGGTGAGTACAGAGTGGAGCTGGGAGACCTAACATTCCCATTGGGTGAGTACATAGAGGAGCTGGGAGACCTAACATTCCCATTGGGTGAGTACATAGAGGAGCTGGGAGACCTAACAGTCTCATTGAGTGAGTACAGAGTGGAGCTGGGAGACCTAACATTCCCATTGGGTGAGTACATAGAGGAGCTGGGAGACCTAACAGTCTCATTGAGTGAGTACATAGAGGAGCTGGGAGACCTAACATTCCCATTGGGTGAGTACAGAGTGGAGCTGGGAGACCTAACATTCCCTTTGGGTGAGTACATAGAGGAGCTGGGAGACCTAACAGACTCATTGAGTGAGTACATAGAGGAGCTGGGAGACCTAACATTCCCATTGGGTGAGTACAGAGTGGAGCTGGGAGACCTAACATTCCCTTTGGGTGAGTACATAGAGGAGCTGGGAGACCTAACATTCCCATTGGGTGAGTACAGAGTGGAGCTGGGAGACCTAACATTCCCATTGGGTGAGTACATAGAGGAGCTGAGGGTCCTAACTGTTCCTTTGGCTGAGTACATAGAGGAGCTGGGAGACCTAACTGTCTCATTGAGTGAGTACATAGAGGAGCTGGGAGACCTAACATTCCCATTGGGTGAGTACAGAGTGGAGCTGGGAGACCTAACATTCCCATTGGGTGAGTACAGAGTGGAGCTGGGAGACCTAACATTCCCATTGGGTGAGTACATAGAGGAGCTGGGAGACCTAACAGTCTCATTGGGTGAGTACAGAGTGGAGCTGGGAGACCTAACAGTCTCAATGGGTGAGTACATAGAGGAGCTGGGAGACCTAACATTCCCATTGGGTGAGTACAGAGTGGAGCTGGGAGACCTAACATTCCCATTGAGTGAGTACAGAGTGGAGCTGGGAGACCTAACATTCCCATTGAGTGAGTACATAGAGGAGCTGGGAGACCTAACATTCCCATTGGGTGACTACATAGAGGAGCTGGGAGACCTAACAGTCTCATTGGGTGAGTACATAGAGGAGCTGGGAGACCTAACATTCCCATTGGGTGACTACATAGAGGAGCTGAGGGTCCTAACTGTTCCTTTGGCTGAGTACATAGAGGAGCTGGGAGACCTAACTGTCTCATTGAGTGAGTACAGGGTGGAGCTGGGAGACCTAACATTCCCATTGGGTGAGTACATAGAGGAGCTGGGAGACCTAACAGTCTCATTGGGTGAGTACAGAGTGGAGCTGGGAGACCTAACAGTCTCATTGAGTGAGTACATAGAGGAGCTGGGAGACCTAACATTCCCATTGGGTGAGTACATAGAGGAGCTGGGAGACCTAACATTCCCATTGGGTGAGTACAGAGTGGAGCTGGGAGACCTAACATTCCCATTGGGTGAGTACATAGAGGAGCTGGGAGACCTAACATTCCCATTGGGTGACTACATAGAGGAGCTGGGAGACCTAACAGTCTCATTGGGTGAGTACATAGAGGAGCTGAGGGTCCTAACTGTTCCTTTTGCTGAGTACATAGAGGAGCTGGGAGACCTAACTGTCTCATTGAGTGAGTACATAGAGGAGCTGGGAGACCTAACATTCCCATTGGGTGAGTACAGAGTGGAGCTGGGAGACCTATCTGTCCTTTGGGTGAGTACATAGAGGAGCTGGGAGACCTAACATTCCCATTGGGTGAGTACATAGAGGAGCTGGGAGACCTAACATTCCCATTGGGTGACTACATAGAGGAGCTGAGGGTCCTAACTGTTCCTTTGGCTGAGTACATAGAGGAGCTGGGAGACCTAACTGTCTCATTGAGTGAGTACATAGAGGAGCTGGGAGACCTAACATTCCCATTGGGTGAGTACAGAGTGGAGCTGGGAGACCTAACTGTCCTTTGGGTGAGTACATAGAGGAGCTGGGAGACCTAACATTCCCATTGGGTGACTACATAGAGGACCTGGGGGTCCTAACTGTTCCTTTGGCTGAGTACATAGAGGAGCTGGGAGACCTAACAGTCTCATTGGGTGAGTACAGAGTGGAGCTGGGAGACCTAACATTCCCATTGGGTGAGTACAGAGTGGAGCTGGGAGACCTAACTGTCCTTTGAGTGAGTACATAGAGGAGCTGGGAGACCTAACAGTCTCATTGGGTGAGTACAGAGTGGAGCTGGGAGACCTAACATTCCCATTGGGTGAGTACAGAGTGGAGCTGGGAGACCTAACTGTCCTTTGGGTGAGTACATAGAGGAGCTGGGAGACCTAACAGTCTCATTGGGTGAGTACAGAGTGGAGCTGGGAGACCTAACATTCCCATTGGGTGAGTACAGAGTGGAGCTGGGAGACCTAACAGTCTCATTGAGTGAGTACATAGAGGAGCTGGGAGACCTAACAGTCTAATTGGGTGAGTACATAGAGGAGCTGGGAGACCTAACATTCCCATTGGGTGACTACATAGAGGAGCTGAGGGTCCTAACTGTTCCTTTGGCTGAGTACATAGAGGAGCTGGGAGACCTAACTGTCTCATTGAGTGAGTACATAGAGGAGCTGGGAGACCTAACTGTCTCATTGGGTGAGTACAGAGTGGAGCTGGGAGACCTAACATTCCCATTGGGTGAGTACAGAGTGGAGCTGGGAGACCTAACATTCCCATTGGGTGAGTACAGAGTGGAGCTGGGAGACCTAACTGTCCTTTGGGTGAGTACAGAGTGGAGCTGGGAGACCTAACTGTCCTTTGGGTGAGTACAGAGTGGAGCTGGGAGACCTAACATTCCCATTGGGTGAGTACAGAGTGGAGCTGGGAGACCTAACTGTCCTTTGGGTGAGTACATAGAGGAGCTGGGAGACCTAACAGTCTCATTGGGTGAGTACAGAGTGGAGCTGGGAGACCTAACATTCCCATTGGGTGAGTACAGAGTGGAGCTGGGAGACCTAACAGTCTCATTGGGTGAGTACATAGAGGAGCTGGGAGACCTAACATTCCCATTGGGTGAGTACAGAGTGGAGCTGGGAGACCTAACATTCCCATTGGGTGAGTACATAGAGGAGCTGGGAGACCTAACATTCCCATTGGGTGAGTACATAGAGGAGCTGGGAGACCTAACATTCCCATTGGGTGACTACATAGAGGAGCTGAGGGTCCTAACTGTTCCTTTGGCTGAGTACATAGAGGAGCTGGGAGACCTAACTGTCTCATTGAGTGAGTACATAGAGGAGCTGGGAGACCTAACTGTCTCATTGGGTGAGTACAGAGTGGAGCTGGGAGACCTAACATTCCCATTGGGTGAGTACAGAGTGGAGCTGGGAGACCTAACATTCCCATTGGGTGAGTACAGAGTGGAGCTGGGAGACCTAACATTCCCATTGGGTGAGTACAGAGTAGAGCTGGGAGACCTAACTGTCCTTTGGGTGAGTACATAGTGGAGCTGGGAGACCTAACTGTCCTTTGGGTGAGTACATAGAGGAGCTGGGAGACCTAACTGTCCTTTGGGTGAGTACATAGAGGAGCTGGGAGACCTAACAGTCTCATTGAGTGAGTACAGAGTGGAGCTGGGAGACCTAACTGTCCTTTGGGTGAGTACATAGAGGAGCTGGGAGACCTAACTGTCCTTTGGGTGAGTACATAGAGGAGCTGGGAGACCTAACAGTCTCATTGAGTGAGTACAGAGTGGAGCTGGGAGACCTAACATTCCCATTGGGTGAGTACATAGTGGAGCTGGGAGACCTAACTGTCCTTTGGGTGAGTACATAGAGGAGCTGGGAGACCTAACTGTCCCTTTGGGTGAGTACATAGAGGAGCTGAGGGTCCTAACTGTTCCTTTGGGTGAGTACATAGAGGATCTGGGGGTCCTAACTGTCCCTTTGGTTGTGTACATAGAGGAGCTGAGGGTCCTAACTCTTAACTGTCCTTTGTGTGAGTACATAGAGGAACTGAGGGTCCTAACTGTCCCTTTGGGTGTGTACATAGAGGAGCTGAGGGTCCTAACTGTCCTTTGGGTGAGTACATAGAGGAGCTGAGGGTCCTAACTGTCGTTTCGGTGAGTACATAGAGGAGCTGAGGGTCCTAACTGTCCTTTGGGTAAGTACATAAAGGATCTGAGGGTCCTAACTGTCCTTTGGGTGAGTACATAGATTAGCTGAGGGTCCGAACTGTCCTTTGGGTGAGTACATAGAGGAGCTGAGGGTCCTAACTGTCCTTTGGGTGAGTACATAGAGGAGCTGGGAAACCTAACAGTCTCATTGAGTGAGTACATAGTGGAGCTGGGAGACCTAACTGTCCTTTGGGTGAGTACATAGAGGAGCTGGGAGACCTAACTGTCCTTTGGGTGAGTACATAGAGGAGCTGGGAGACCTAACAGTCTCATTGAGTGAGTACAGAGTGGAGCTGGGAGACCTAACATTCCCATTGGGTGAGTACAGAGTGGAGCTGGGAGACCTAACAGTTTCATTGGGTGAGTACAGAGTGGAGCTGGGAGACCTAACAGTCTCATTGGGTGAGTACATAGAGGAGCTGGGAGACCTAACAGTCTCATTGGGTGAGTACAGAGTGGATCTGAGGGTCCTAACTGTCCCTTTGGGTGTGTACATAGAGGAGCTGAGGGTCCTAACTGTCCTTTTGGTGAGTACATAGAGGAGCTGAGGGTCCTTACTGTCCTTTGGGTGAGTACATAGAGGATCTGAGGGTCCGAACTGTCGTTTGGGTAAGTACATAGTGGAGCTGAGGGTCCTAACTGTCGTTTCGGTGAGTACATAGAGGAGCTGAGGGTCTTAACTGTCCCTTGGGTGACTGACTACATAGAGGAGCTGAGGGTCCTAACTGTCCTTTGGGTGAGTACATAGATGATCTGAGGGTCCTAACTGTCCTTTGGGTGAGTACATAGAGGAGCTGGGAGACCTAACTGTCTCTTTGGGTGAGTACATAGAGGAGCTGAGGGTCCTAACTGTCCTTTGGGTGAGTACATAGAGGAGCTGAGGGTCCTAACTGTCCTTTGGGTAAGTACATAGTGGAGCTGAGGGTCCTAACTGTCGTTTCGGTGAGTACATAGAGGAGCTGAGGGTCTTAACTGTCCCTTGGGTGACTGACTACATAGAGGAGCTGAGGGTCCTAACTGTCCTTTGGGTAAGTACATAGTGGAGCTGAGGGTCCTAACTGTCGTTTCGGTGAGTACATAGAGGAGCTGAGGGTCTTAACTGTCCCTTGGGTGACTGACTACATAGAGGAGCTGAGGGTCCTAACTGTCCTTTGGGTAAGTACATAGTGGAGCTGAGGGTCCTAACTGTCGTTTCGGTGAGTACATAGAGGAGCTGAGGGTCTTAACTGTCCCTTGGGTGACTGACTACATAGAGGAGCTGAGGGTCCTAACTGTCCTTTGGGTGAGTACATAGATGATCTGAGGGTCCTAACTGTCCTTTGGGTGAGTACATAGAGGAGCTGGGAGACCTAACTGTCTCTTTGGGTGAGTACATAGAGGAGCTGAGGGTCCTAACTGTCCCTTTGGGTGAGTACATAGAGGAGCTGAGGATCCTAACTGTCCCTTGGGTGACTGACTACATAGAGGAGCTGAGGGTCCTAACTGTCCTTTGGGTGAGTACATAGATGATCTGAGGGTCCTAACTGTCCTTTGGGTGAGTACATAGAGGAGCTGGGAGACCTAACTGTCTCTTTGGGTGAGTACATAGAGGAGCTGAGGGTCCTAACTGTCCCTTTGGGTGAGTACATAGAGGAGCTGGGAGACCTAAGTGTTCCTTTGGGTGAGTACATAGTGGAGCTGAGGGACCTAACTGTCCCTTGGGTGACTACATAGAGGAGCTGGGAGACCTAACTGTCCCTTTGGGTGAGTACATAGAGGAGCTGAGGGTCCTAACTATCCCTTTGGGTGAGTACATAGAGGAGCTGAGGGTCCTAATTGACCCTTTGGGTGAGTACATAGAGGAGCTGGGAGACCAAACAGTCCCTTTGGGTGAGTACATAGAGGAGCTGAGGGTCCCAACTGTCCTTTGGGTGAGTACATAGAGGAGCTAAGGGTCCTAACTGTCCCTTGGATGAGTACATAAAGGAGCTGGGAGACCTAACTGTCCCTTTGGGTGAGTACATAGAGGAGCTGAGGGCCCTAACTGTCCTTTGGGTGAGTAAATAGAGGAGTTGAGGGTCCTAACTCCTAACTGTCCTTTGGGTGAGTACATAGAGGAGCTGAGGGTCCTAACTGTCCTTTGGGTGAGTACATAGAGGATCTGAGGGTCCTAACTGTCCTTAGGGTGAGTACATAGATGAGCTGAGGGTCCTAACTGTCCTTTGGGTGAGTACATAAGGAGCTGAGGGTCCTAACTGTCGTTTCGGTGAGTAGATAGATGAGCTGAGAGTCCTAACTGTCCTTTGGGTGAGTACATAGAAGATCTGGGGGTCCTAACTGTCCTTTAGGTGAGTAGATAGATGAGCTGAGAGTCTAACTGTCCTTTGGGTGAGTACATAGAGGATCTGAGGGTCCTAACTGTCCTTTGGGTGAGTACATAGATGAGCTGAGAGTCCTAACTGTCCTTTGGGTGAGTACATAGAGGAGCTGGGAGACCTAACTGTCCCTTTGGGTGAGTACATAGAGGATCTGAGGGTCCTAACTGTCCTTTGGGTGAGTAGATAGATGAGCTGAGAGTCCTAACTGTCCTTTGGGTGAGTACATAGAGGATCTGAGGGTCCTAACTGTCCTTTGGGTGAGTACATAGATGAGCTGAGAGTCCTAACTGTCCTTTGGGTGAGTACATAGAGGAGCTGGGAGACCTAACTGTCCCTTTGGGTGAGTACATAGAGGATCTGAGGGTCCTAACTGTCCTTTGGGTGAGTACATAGATGAGCTGAGAGTCCTAACTGTCCTTTGGGTGAGTACATAGAGGAGCTGGGAGACCTAACTGTCCCTTTGGGTGAGTACATAGAGGAGCTGAGGGTCCTAACTGTCCTTTGGGTAAGTACATAAAGGAGCTGAGGGTCCTAACTGTCCTTTGGGTGAGTACATAGAGGATCTGAGGGTCCTAACTGGGTGAGTACATAGAGGAGCTGAGGGTCATAACTGTCCTTTGGGTGAGTAGATAGATGAGCTGAGAGTCCTAACTGTCCTTTGGGTGAGTACATAGAGGATCTGAGGGTCCTAACTGTCCTTTGGGTGAGTACATAGATGAGCTGAGAGTCCTAACTGTCCTTTGGGTGAGTACATAGAGGAGCTGGGAGACCTAACTGTCCCTTTGGGTGAGTACATAGAGGATCTGAGGGTCCTAACTGTTCCTTTTGGTGAGTACATAGAGGATCTGGGGGTCCTAACTGTCCCTTTGGGTGAGTACATAGAGGAGCTGAGGGTCCTAACTGTCCTTTGGGTGAGTACATAGAGGAGCTGGGAGACCTAACATTCCCATTGGGTGAGTACATAGAGGAGCTGGGAGACCTAACATTCCCATTGGGTGACTACATAGAGGAGCTGAGGGTCCTAACTGTTCCTTTGGCTGAGTACATAGAGGAGCTGGGAGACCTAACTGTCTCATTGAGTGAGTACATAGAGGAGCTGGGAGACCTAACATTCCCATTGGGTGAGTACAGAGTGGAGCTGGGAGACCTAACTGTCCTTTGGGTGAGTACATAGAGGAGCTGGGAGACCTAACATTCCCATTGGGTGACTACATAGAGGACCTGGGGGTCCTAACTGTTCCTTTGGCTGAGTACATAGAGGAGCTGGGAGACCTAACAGTCTCATTGGGTGAGTACAGAGTGGAGCTGGGAGACCTAACATTCCCATTGGGTGAGTACAGAGTGGAGCTGGGAGACCTAACTGTCCTTTGAGTGAGTACATAGAGGAGCTGGGAGACCTAACAGTCTCATTGGGTGAGTACAGAGTGGAGCTGGGAGACCTAACATTCCCATTGGGTGAGTACAGAGTGGAGCTGGGAGACCTAACTGTCCTTTGGGTGAGTACATAGAGGAGCTGGGAGACCTAACAGTCTCATTGGGTGAGTACAGAGTGGAGCTGGGAGACCTAACATTCCCATTGGGTGAGTACAGAGTGGAGCTGGGAGACCTAACAGTCTCATTGAGTGAGTACATAGAGGAGCTGGGAGACCTAACAGTCTAATTGGGTGAGTACATAGAGGAGCTGGGAGACCTAACATTCCCATTGGGTGACTACATAGAGGAGCTGAGGGTCCTAACTGTTCCTTTGGCTGAGTACATAGAGGAGCTGGGAGACCTAACTGTCTCATTGAGTGAGTACATAGAGGAGCTGGGAGACCTAACTGTCTCATTGGGTGAGTACAGAGTGGAGCTGGGAGACCTAACATTCCCATTGGGTGAGTACAGAGTGGAGCTGGGAGACCTAACATTCCCATTGGGTGAGTACAGAGTGGAGCTGGGAGACCTAACTGTCCTTTGGGTGAGTACAGAGTGGAGCTGGGAGACCTAACTGTCCTTTGGGTGAGTACAGAGTGGAGCTGGGAGACCTAACATTCCCATTGGGTGAGTACAGAGTGGAGCTGGGAGACCTAACTGTCCTTTGGGTGAGTACATAGAGGAGCTGGGAGACCTAACAGTCTCATTGGGTGAGTACAGAGTGGAGCTGGGAGACCTAACATTCCCATTGGGTGAGTACAGAGTGGAGCTGGGAGACCTAACAGTCTCATTGGGTGAGTACATAGAGGAGCTGGGAGACCTAACATTCCCATTGGGTGAGTACAGAGTGGAGCTGGGAGACCTAACATTCCCATTGGGTGAGTACATAGAGGAGCTGGGAGACCTAACATTCCCATTGGGTGAGTACATAGAGGAGCTGGGAGACCTAACATTCCCATTGGGTGACTACATAGAGGAGCTGAGGGTCCTAACTGTTCCTTTGGCTGAGTACATAGAGGAGCTGGGAGACCTAACTGTCTCATTGAGTGAGTACATAGAGGAGCTGGGAGACCTAACTGTCTCATTGGGTGAGTACAGAGTGGAGCTGGGAGACCTAACATTCCCATTGGGTGAGTACAGAGTGGAGCTGGGAGACCTAACATTCCCATTGGGTGAGTACAGAGTGGAGCTGGGAGACCTAACATTCCCATTGGGTGAGTACAGAGTAGAGCTGGGAGACCTAACTGTCCTTTGGGTGAGTACATAGTGGAGCTGGGAGACCTAACTGTCCTTTGGGTGAGTACATAGAGGAGCTGGGAGACCTAACTGTCCTTTGGGTGAGTACATAGAGGAGCTGGGAGACCTAACAGTCTCATTGAGTGAGTACAGAGTGGAGCTGGGAGACCTAACTGTCCTTTGGGTGAGTACATAGAGGAGCTGGGAGACCTAACTGTCCTTTGGGTGAGTACATAGAGGAGCTGGGAGACCTAACAGTCTCATTGAGTGAGTACAGAGTGGAGCTGGGAGACCTAACATTCCCATTGGGTGAGTACATAGTGGAGCTGGGAGACCTAACTGTCCTTTGGGTGAGTACATAGAGGAGCTGGGAGACCTAACTGTCCCTTTGGGTGAGTACATAGAGGAGCTGAGGGTCCTAACTGTTCCTTTGGGTGAGTACATAGAGGATCTGGGGGTCCTAACTGTCCCTTTGGTTGTGTACATAGAGGAGCTGAGGGTCCTAACTCTTAACTGTCCTTTGTGTGAGTACATAGAGGAACTGAGGGTCCTAACTGTCCCTTTGGGTGTGTACATAGAGGAGCTGAGGGTCCTAACTGTCCTTTGGGTGAGTACATAGAGGAGCTGAGGGTCCTAACTGTCGTTTCGGTGAGTACATAGAGGAGCTGAGGGTCCTAACTGTCCTTTGGGTAAGTACATAAAGGATCTGAGGGTCCTAACTGTCCTTTGGGTGAGTACATAGATTAGCTGAGGGTCCGAACTGTCCTTTGGGTGAGTACATAGAGGAGCTGAGGGTCCTAACTGTCCCTTTGGGTGTGTACATAGAGGAGCTGAGGGTCCTAACTGTCCTTTGGGTGAGTACATAGAGGAGCTGGGAAACCTAACAGTCTCATTGAGTGAGTACATAGTGGAGCTGGGAGACCTAACTGTCCTTTGGGTGAGTACATAGAGGAGCTGGGAGACCTAACTGTCCTTTGGGTGAGTACATAGAGGAGCTGGGAGACCTAACAGTCTCATTGAGTGAGTACAGAGTGGAGCTGGGAGACCTAACATTCCCATTGGGTGAGTACAGAGTGGAGCTGGGAGACCTAACAGTTTCATTGGGTGAGTACAGAGTGGAGCTGGGAGACCTAACAGTCTCATTGGGTGAGTACATAGAGGAGCTGGGAGACCTAACAGTCTCATTGGGTGAGTACAGAGTGGATCTGAGGGTCCTAACTGTCCCTTTGGGTGTGTACATAGAGGAGCTGAGGGTCCTAACTGTCCTTTTGGTGAGTACATAGAGGAGCTGAGGGTCCTTACTGTCCTTTGGGTGAGTACATAGAGGATCTGAGGGTCCGAACTGTCGTTTGGGTAAGTACATAGTGGAGCTGAGGGTCCTAACTGTCGTTTCGGTGAGTACATAGAGGAGCTGAGGGTCTTAACTGTCCCTTGGGTGACTGACTACATAGAGGAGCTGAGGGTCCTAACTGTCCTTTGGGTGAGTACATAGATGATCTGAGGGTCCTAACTGTCCTTTGGGTGAGTACATAGAGGAGCTGGGAGACCTAACTGTCTCTTTGGGTGAGTACATAGAGGAGCTGGGAGACCTAACTGTCCCTTTGGGTGAGTACATAGAGGAGCTGAGGGTCCTAACTGTTCCTTTGGGTGAGTACATAGAGGATCTGGGGGTCCTAACTGTCCCTTTGGTTGTGTACATAGAGGAGCTGAGGGTCCTAACTCTTAACTGTCCTTTGTGTGAGTACATAGAGGAACTGAGGGTCCTAACTGTCCCTTTGGGTGTGTACATAGAGGAGCTGAGGGTCCTAACTGTCCTTTGGGTGAGTACATAGAGGAGCTGAGGGTCCTAACTGTCGTTTCGGTGAGTACATAGAGGAGCTGAGGGTCCTAACTGTCCTTTGGGTAAGTACATAAAGGATCTGAGGGTCCTAACTGTCCTTTGGGTGAGTACATAGATTAGCTGAGGGTCCGAACTGTCCTTTGGGTGAGTACATAGAGGAGCTGAGGGTCCTAACTGTCCCTTTGGGTGTGTACATAGAGGAGCTGAGGGTCCTAACTGTCCTTTGGGTGAGTACATAGAGGAGCTGGGAAACCTAACAGTCTCATTGAGTGAGTACATAGTGGAGCTGGGAGACCTAACTGTCCTTTGGGTGAGTACATAGAGGAGCTGGGAGACCTAACTGTCCTTTGGGTGAGTACATAGAGGAGCTGGGAGACCTAACAGTCTCATTGAGTGAGTACAGAGTGGAGCTGGGAGACCTAACATTCCCATTGGGTGAGTACAGAGTGGAGCTGGGAGACCTAACAGTTTCATTGGGTGAGTACAGAGTGGAGCTGGGAGACCTAACAGTCTCATTGGGTGAGTACATAGAGGAGCTGGGAGACCTAACAGTCTCATTGGGTGAGTACAGAGTGGATCTGAGGGTCCTAACTGTCCCTTTGGGTGTGTACATAGAGGAGCTGAGGGTCCTAACTGTCCCTTTGGTGAGTACATAGAGGAGCTGAGGGTCCTTACTGTCCTTTGGGTGAGTACATAGAGGATCTGAGGGTCCGAACTGTCGTTTGGGTAAGTACATAGTGGAGCTGAGGGTCCTAACTGTCGTTTCGGTGAGTACATAGAGGAGCTGAGGGTCTTAACTGTCCCTTGGGTGACTGACTACATAGAGGAGCTGAGGGTCCTAACTGTCCTTTGGGTGAGTACATAGATGATCTGAGGGTCCTAACTGTCCTTTGGGTGAGTACATAGAGGAGCTGGGAGACCTAACTGTCTCTTTGGGTGAGTACATAGAGGAGCTGAGGGTCCTAACTGTCCTTTGGGTGAGTACATAGAGGAGCTGAGGGTCCTAACTGTCCTTTGGGTAAGTACATAGTGGAGCTGAGGGTCCTAACTGTCGTTTCGGTGAGTACATAGAGGAGCTGAGGGTCTTAACTGTCCCTTGGGTGACTGACTACATAGAGGAGCTGAGGGTCCTAACTGTCCTTTGGGTAAGTACATAGTGGAGCTGAGGGTCCTAACTGTCGTTTCGGTGAGTACATAGAGGAGCTGAGGGTCTTAACTGTCCCTTGGGTGACTGACTACATAGAGGAGCTGAGGGTCCTAACTGTCCTTTGGGTAAGTACATAGTGGAGCTGAGGGTCCTAACTGTCGTTTCGGTGAGTACATAGAGGAGCTGAGGGTCTTAACTGTCCCTTGGGTGACTGACTACATAGAGGAGCTGAGGGTCCTAACTGTCCTTTGGGTGACTACATAGAGGAGCTGAGGGTCCTAACTGTCCTTTGGGTGAGTACATAGATGATCTGAGGGTCCTAACTGTCCCTTTGGGTGAGTACATAGAGGAGCTGAGGATCCTAACTGTCCCTTGGGTGACTGACTACATAGAGGAGCTGAGGGTCCTAACTGTCCTTTGGGTGAGTACATAGATGATCTGAGGGTCCTAACTGTCCTTTGGGTGAGTACATAGAGGAGCTGGGAGACCTAACTGTCTCTTTGGGTGAGTACATAGAGGAGCTGAGGGTCCTAACTGTCCCTTTGGGTGAGTACATAGAGGAGCTGGGAGACCTAAGTGTTCCTTTGGGTGAGTACATAGTGGAGCTGAGGGACCTAACTGTCCCTTGGGTGACTACATAGAGGAGCTGGGAGACCTAACTGTCCCTTTGGGTGAGTACATAGAGGAGCTGAGGGTCCTAACTATCCCTTTGGGTGAGTACATAGAGGAGCTGAGGGTCCTAATTGACCCTTTGGGTGAGTACATAGAGGAGCTGGGAGACCAAACAGTCCCTTTGGGTGAGTACATAGAGGAGCTGAGGGTCCCAACTGTCCTTTGGGTGAGTACATAGAGGAGCTAAGGGTCCTAACTGTCCCTTGGATGAGTACATAAAGGAGCTGGGAGACCTAACTGTCCCTTTGGGTGAGTACATAGAGGAGCTGAGGGCCCTAACTGTCCTTTGGGTGAGTAAATAGAGGAGTTGAGGGTCCTAACTCCTAACTGTCCTTTGGGTGAGTACATAGAGGAGCTGAGGGTCCTAACTGTCCTTTGGGTGAGTACATAGAGGATCTGAGGGTCCTAACTGTCCTTAGGGTGAGTACATAGATGAGCTGAGGGTCCTAACTGTCCTTTGGGTGAGTACATAAGGAGCTGAGGGTCCTAACTGTCGTTTCGGTGAGTAGATAGATGAGCTGAGAGTCCTAACTGTCCTTTGGGTGAGTACATAGAGGATCTGGGGGTCCTAACTGTCCTTTAGGTGAGTAGATAGATGAGCTGAGAGTCTAACTGTCCTTTGGGTGAGTACATAGAGGATCTGAGGGTCCTAACTGTCCTTTGGGTGAGTACATAGATGAGCTGAGAGTCCTAACTGTCCTTTGGGTGAGTACATAGAGGAGCTGGGAGACCTAACTGTCCCTTTGGGTGAGTACATAGAGGATCTGAGGGTCCTAACTGTCCTTTGGGTGAGTAGATAGATGAGCTGAGAGTCCTAACTGTCCTTTGGGTGAGTACATAGAGGATCTGAGGGTCCTAACTGTCCTTTGGGTGAGTACATAGATGAGCTGAGAGTCCTAACTGTCCTTTGGGTGAGTACATAGAGGAGCTGGGAGACCTAACTGTCCCTTTGGGTGAGTACATAGAGGATCTGAGGGTCCTAACTGTCCTTTGGGTGAGTACATAGATGAGCTGAGAGTCCTAACTGTCCTTTGGGTGAGTACATAGAGGAGCTGGGAGACCTAACTGTCCCTTTGGGTGAGTACATAGAGGAGCTGAGGGTCCTAACTGTCCTTTGGGTAAGTACATAAAGGAGCTGAGGGTCCTAACTGTCCTTTGGGTGAGTACATAGAGGATCTGAGGGTCCTAACTGGGTGAGTACATAGAGGAGCTGAGGGTCCTAACTGTCCTTTGGGTGAGTAGATAGATGAGCTGAGAGTCCTAACTGTCCTTTGGGTGAGTACATAGAGGATCTGAGGGTCCTAACTGTCCTTTGGGTGAGTACATAGATGAGCTGAGAGTCCTAACTGTCCTTTGGGTGAGTACATAGAGGAGCTGGGAGACCTAACTGTCCCTTTGGGTGAGTACATAGAGGATCTGAGGGTCCTAACTGTTCCTTTTGGTGAGTACATAGAGGATCTGGGGGTCCTAACTGTCCCTTTGGGTGAGTACATAGAGGAGCTGAGGGTCCTAACTGTCCTTTGGGTGAGTACATAGAGGATCTGAGGGTCCTAACTGTCCTTTCTGTGAGTACATAGAGGATCTGAGGGTCCTAACTGTCCTTTGGGTGAGTACATAGAGGAGCTGAGGGTCCTAACTGTCCTTTGGGTAAGTACATAAAGGAGCTGAGGGTCCTAACTGTCCTTTGGGTGAGTACATAGAGGATCTGAGGGTCCTAACTGTCCTTTGGGTGAGTACATAGATGAGCTGAGGGTCCTAACTGTCCTTTGGGTGAGTACATAGAGGAGTTGAGGGTCCTAACTGTCCTTTGGGTGAGTACATAGAGGATCTGAGGGTCCTAATTGACCCTTTGGGTGAGTACATAGAGGAGCTGAGGGTCCTAACTGTCCTTTGGGTGAGTACATAGAGGATCTGAGGGTCCTAACTGTCCTTTGGGTGAGTACATAGAGGATCTGAGGGTCCTAACTGTCCTTTGGGTGAGTACATAGAGGAGCTGAGGGTCCTAACTGTCCTTTGGGTGAGTACATAGAGGATCTGAGGGTCCTAACTGTCCTTTGGGTGAGTACATAGATGAGCTGAGAGTCCTAACTGTCCTTTGGGTGAGTACATAGAGGAGCTGGGAGACCTAACTGTCCCTTTGGGTGAGTACATAGAGGAGCTGAGGGTCCTAACTGTTCCTTTGGGTGAGTACATAGAGGATCTGGGGGTCCTAACTGTCCCTTTGGTTGTGTACATAGAGGAGCTGAGGGTCCTAACTCTTAACTGTCCTTTGTGTGAGTACATAGAGGAACTGAGGGTCCTAACTGTCCCTTTGGGTGTGTACATAGAGGAGCTGAGGGTCCTAACTGTCCTTTGGGTGAGTACATAGAGGAGCTGAGGGTCCTAACTGTCGTTTCGGTGAGTACATAGAGGAGCTGAGGGTCCTAACTGTCCTTTGGGTAAGTACATAAAGGATCTGAGGGTCCTAGGCGACTCGCCCTCGCGTCAGCAGATGATAGTGGCAATGGTGGAATTGGTCTATTGATGAATCCAACTGCACATGCAGCATTGGACAAAATAGACCAAATCTCTAACCGCATCATCCGTTGCCACTTCTCATGTTCTGGAAGACTGGCTAAGAAGTTTCCTAAGGTGGTTCTGATTGTGTGCTACTCTCCAACTAGTGTTGCCCCTGTAGAGGAGGTGGAAAATTTCTACCACAATCTACAAGCAGCTACTGATGGAGTGGATCAGCATGCATTCTTAACATTCCTGGGAGACTTTAATGCAAGTCTGCATCAATCACCTACATCGCCCTGGGTCTATAGCAATAGTGTTAACCGAAATTCTGTCCATCTTCAGGATTTTATCTCTGGAAATGGATTGTTTTCGGCTGGAACCCAGTTCAAGAAGCGAACTGGAAAGCTATGGACTCATAGTGGACCCAGTGGTCACAAGTCCCAGATAGACCATATTCTGTTTCGTAGGAAATACAGGAGCTCTATACAAGACTGTAATGCATTTACACTTCGACCCTTCTCCAGTGATCACCGCCTTCTTGTGGCCAAGGTAAGACTTAGTCTGCGTGCTAGCAGAACAACGAAATCTGCCTTGCCGCGGCATGACTGGTCCTCTCTGTTGCAACAGCCAAGTGTGAGATCCAGCTTCACACTACAGCTGAGCAACAGGTATGAGGCTCTTGCCTCTGAGGCGGCAGATCACTGTGAGGGCTATACTGCCTTTACAGAAGCAGTTAAGTTAGCAGCTGCAGAAACAGTTCCTGTATACCCTCGAAACAGGAAAAGGGCCCCCTGGACTGACAACAAAATTCAAAAGTGCCGAAATGACCTTCATAAGGCGCAGAAAGAGTCCCGACTCAAACAGACTACAGCGGCCAAGAATGCAGTTAAGGCTGCATCTAGGTCCCTGAACAGGCAGTACTCTGTTAATCTACAGGAGCTAATAAACCAACAGGTTGATGCCATCAATGATGCTGACGACAGCAGGCAATCATCCCAGGCATGGAAATCGATCAATCTGCTTACTGGGCGGAAAAGCCAACCAACCACCAAGGTTAAGGCTGAATCACCAGCCGATCGCCTCAATGGTTGGAAAGCCCACTTTGAAAAGCTCCTCAATAATGACAGGGTATTGCCTGATAACTTTATAGAAGTAAAGGTGTCTGAGTCTGTACTCCCAGATATTCCCATTGGCGATATCTCCTTTGCAGAAGTGAAGGCTGCTGCAAAGAGCATTAAGACCAATCGTGCCAGTGGAGTAGATGGTGTTCCCCCTGAGGTCTTTAAAATACCTGAGTGTTTAAAGCTCATCTATCCCATCATAGTAGACATGTACCGTACAACAAGAGTCCCACAAGAAATGAAAACAAATAAGTTGGTGCCAGTTCCCAAGAAGGGCAACCTAACACTCTATGGTTCTTTTCGGGGAATCTCATTGATCTCGATTGCTGCAAAGCTATACAATAGGATTCTATTAAATCGCATCAGGGATCCCATTGAGAGACTGCTCCGTGGAAATCAGAATGGGTTCCGTAAAGGTCGTGGGACCATGGAGCCCATTTTGGCACTTAGAAGGATAATTGAAGAATTATCAAAAAAGAAAGACAGGCATCTGGCTGTTATCTTTGTTGACTTCTTCAAGGCCTTTGATTCAGTCTCTCGATCACGTATGTTCAGCATACTTTCATTATATGGGATTCCTGATGAAATTATTGCAGCAATCAGATCAGTATACGATGGTTCGACAACATTTGTGTCTACTGTTGACGGTGACACAGAACCATTTGAAGTGTTATGGGGCGTCCTCCAAGGAGACACACTTGCACCATTCTTGTTCATTATTGTGGTTGACTATGTTCTACGCATGTCCTTAGATCATCATAATGATGATGGGGTGATGATAACTCCACCTACTGGCTCCAGAAGTCGAGGAAATCCTGCCAAGTACCTAACTGATCTAGACTTCGCTGATGACTTAGGAGTACTCTCAGAATCATTAGAGGGAGCCCAACGGCTCCTCAGCTCATTAGAACATGCTGCTTCTAGTGTTGGTCTTTTTATTAACTCCAGAAAGACCAAAATTCTGACAGTTAACTTTGAAAGTCCTCAGCAAGTCTCTGATCGGATGAGCATAAGCTCAAAGGATGGTATGCTTGAGCATGTGGACGACTTCTGTTACCTGGGATCATGGATCCGGAAGTCAGGTGAGGACCTTCGAATACGTAAGGGAAAGGCATGGGCAGCCTTGAATAGGCTTTCCAGGATTTGGAAGTCACCGAGAATTAATCGGAAACTTAAGGTCCGATTATTTAGAGCAGCAGTAGTTCCAGTACTCCTCTATGGGAGTCCATGCTGGGCTCTAACTGCTGAGGACACCAAATCTCTGGATGGCACATTCACAAGAATGCTACGCCGGGTTCATTGTGTCAAGTACAATGCACACATCTCCAACCAGACACTATATAACATTGGAGGTGTCTCATTGGTTCCCCCAAGCTTGACACTAGAACAAAATCGCCTCCGCTTTGCAGGACATTGCTTTCGCCGTGAGGACCAGCCAGTGCATAATCTTGTACTTTGGCAGCCTCATGGAGTGAATAAGCATGGTGGACAGCCCATGACTTTCTTGAGACGCATCTTAAAGGACACTGGCCTTAAAGATGCGGATGATCTAGCAAATGTCATGGGTGATAGGGAGTTGTGGCGGTGCAATTTTGTTGACAAGCCGGCACAGCATTCTTAAAAATGCAGCTGCAATGCAGCATGCCGATCCTAGTAGTAGTAGTGAGGGTCCTAACTGTCCTTTGGGTGAGTACATAGATTAGCTGAGGGTCCGAACTGTCCTTTGGGTGAGTACATAGATTAGCTGAGGGTCCGAACTGTCCTTTGAGTGAGTACATAAGGAGCTGAGAGTCCTAACTGTCGTTTCGGTGAGTACATAGAGGAGCTGAGGGTCCTAACTGTCCTTTGGGTAAGTACGAGGATATGAGGGTCCTAACTTGGCGAGTACATAGAGGAGCTGAGGGTCCTAACTGTCCTTTGGGTGGATCTGAGGGTCCTACCTGTCCTTTGGGTGAGTACATAGAGGAGCTGAGGGTCCTAACTGTCCTTTGGGTGAGTACATAGAGGATCTGAGGGTCCTAACTGTCCTTTGGGTGAGTAGATAGAGGAGCTGAGGGTCCTAACTGTCCTTTGGGTGAGTACCTAGAGGAGCTGAGGGTCCTAACTGTCCTTTGGGTAAGTACATAGAGGATCTGAGGGTCCTAACTGGGTGAGTACATAGAGGACCTGAGGGTCCTAACTGTCCTTTGGGTGAGTACATAGAGGATCTGAGGGTCCTAACTGTCCTTTGGGTGAGTACATAGATGAGCTGAGGGTCCGACCTGTCCTTTGGGTGAGTACATAGAGGATCTGAGGGTCCTAACTGTTCCTTTGGGTGAGTACATAGAGGATCTGGGGGTCCTAACTGTCCCTTTGGTTGTGTACATAGAGGAGCTGAGGGTCCTAACTCTTAACTGTCCTTTGTGTGAGTACATAGAGGAGCTGAGGGTCCTAACTGTCCCTTTGGGTGTGTACATAGAGGAGCTGAGGGTCCTAACTGTCCTTTGGGTGAGTACATAGAGGAGCTGAGGGTCCTAACTGTCCTTTGGGTAAGTACATAAAGGAGCTGAGGGTCCTAACTGTCCTTTGGGTGAGTACATAGATTAGCTGAGGGTCCGAACTGTCCTTTGGGTGAGTACATAGAGGAGCTGAGGGTCCTAACTCTCCCTTTGGGTGTGTACATAGAGGAGCTGAGGGTCCTAACTGTCCTTTGTGTGAGTACATAAGGAGCTGAGGGTCCTAACTGTCGTTTCGGTGAGTACATAGAGGAGCTGAGGGTCCTAACTGTCCTTTGGGTAAGTACATAGAGGATCTGAGGGTCCTAACTGTCCTTTGGGTGAGTACATAAGGAGCTGAGGGTCCTAACTGTCGTTTCGGTGAGTACATGAGGAGCTGAGGGTCCTAACTGTCCTTTGGGTAAGTACGAGGATATGAGGGTCCTAACTTGGCGAGTACATAGAGGAGCTGAGGGTCCTAACTGTCCTTTGGGTGAGTACATAGAGGATCTGAGGGTCCTACCTGTCCTTTGGGTGAGTACATAGAGGAGCTGAGGGTCCTAACTGTCCTTTGGGTGAGTACATAGAGGATCTGAGGGTCCTAACTGTCCTTTGGGTGAGTAGATAGAGGAGCTGAGGGTCCTAACTGTCCTTTGGGTGAGTACCTAGAGGAGCTGAGGGTCCTAACTGTCCTTTGGGTAAGTACATAGAGGATCTGAGGGTCCTAACTGGGTGAGTACATAGAGGACCTGAGGGTCCTAACTGTCCTTTGGGTGAGTACATAGAGGATCTGAGGGTCCTAACTGTCCTTTGGGTGAGTACATAGAGGAGCTGAGGGTCCTAACTGTCCTTTGGGTAAGTACATAGAGGATCTGAGGGTCCTAACTGTCCTTTGGGTGAGTACATAGATGAGCTGAGAGTCCTAACTGTCCGTTGGGTGAGTACATAGAGGAGCTGGGAGACCTAACTGTCCCTTTGGGTGAGTACATAGAGGACCTGAGGGTCCTAACTGTCCTTTGGGTGAGTACATAGAGGAGCTGAGGGTCCTAACTGTCCTTTGGGTGAGTACATAGAGGATCTGAGGGTCCTAATTGACCCTTTGGGTGAGTACATAGAGGAGCTGAGGGTCCTAACTGTCCTTTGGGTGAGTACATAGAGGATCTGAGGGTCCTAACTGTCCTTTGGGTGAGTACATAGATGAGCTGAGAGTCCTAACTGTCCTTTGGGTGAGTACATAGAGGAGCTGGGAGACCTAACTGTCCCTTTGGGTGAGTACATAGAGGAGCTGAGGGTCCTAACTGTTCCTTTGGGTGAGTACATAGAGGATCTGGGGGTCCTAACTGTCCCTTTGGTTGTGTACATAGAGGAGCTGAGGGTCCTAACTCTTAACTGTCCTTTGTGTGAGTACATAGAGGAACTGAGGGTCCTAACTGTCCCTTTGGGTGTGTACATAGAGGAGCTGAGGGTCCTAACTGTCCTTTGGGTGAGTACATAGAGGAGCTGAGGGTCCTAACTGTCGTTTCGGTGAGTACATAGAGGAGCTGAGGGTCCTAACTGTCCTTTGGGTAAGTACATAAAGGATCTGAGGGTCCTAACTGTCCTTTGGGTGAGTACATAGATTAGCTGAGGGTCCGAACTGTCCTTTGGGTGAGTACATAGAGGAGCTGAGGGTCCTAACTGTCCCTTTGGGTGTGTACATAGAGGAGCTGAGGGTCCTAACTGTCCTTTGGGTGAGTACAGAGATTAGCTGAGGGTCCGAACTGTCCTTTGTGTGAGTACATAAGGAGCTGAGAGTCCTAACTGTCGTTTCGGTGAGTACATAGAGGAGCTGAGGGTCCTAACTGTCCTTTGGGTAAGTACGAGGATATGAGGGTCCTAACTTGGCGAGTACATAGAGGAGCTGAGGGTCCTAACTGTCCTTTGGGTGAGTACATAGAGGATCTGAGGGTCCTACCTGTCCTTTGGGTGAGTACATAGAGGAGCTGAGGGTCCTAACTGTCCTTTGGGTGAGTACATAGAGGATCTGAGGGTCCTAACTGTCCTTTGGGTGAGTAGATAGAGGAGCTGAGGGTCCTAACTGTCCTTTGGGTGAGTACCTAGAGGAGCTGAGGGTCCTAACTGTCCTTTGGGTAAGTACATAGAGGATCTGAGGGTCCTAACTGGGTGAGTACATAGAGGACCTGAGGGTCCTAACTGTCCTTTGGGTGAGTACATAGAGGATGTGAGGGTCCTAACTGTCCTTTGGGTGAGTACATAGATTAGCTGAGGGTCCGAACTGTCCTTTGTGTGAGTACATAAGGAGCTGAGAGTCCTAACTGTCGTTTCGGTGAGTACATAGAGGAGCTGAGGGTCCTAACTGTCCTTTGGGTAAGTACGAGGATATGAGGGTCCTAACTTGGCGAGTACATAGAGGAGCTGAGGGTCCTAACTGTCCTTTGGGTGAGTACATAGAGGATCTGAGGGTCCTACCTGTCCTTTGGGTGAGTACATAAAGGAGCTGAGGGTCCTAACTGTCCTTTGGGTGAGTACATAGAGGATCTGAGGGTCCTAACTGTCCTTTGGGTGAGTAGATAGAGGAGCTGAGGGTCCTAACTGTCCTTTGGGTGAGTACCTAGAGGAGCTGAGGGTCCTAACTGTCCTTTGGGTAAGTACATAGAGGATCTGAGGGTCCTAACTGGGTGAGTACATAGAGGACCTGAGGGTCCTAACTGTCCTTTGGGTGAGTACATAGAGGATCTGAGGGTCCTAACTGTCCTTTGGGTGAGTACATAGAGGATCTGAGGGTCCTAACTGTTCCTTTGGGTGAGTACATAGAGGATCTGGGGGTCCTAACTGTCCCTTTGGTTGTGTACATAGAGGAGCTGAGGGTCCTAACTCTTAACTGTCCTTTGTGTGAGTACATAGAGGAGCTGAGGGTCCTAACTGTCCCTTTGGGTGTGTACATAGAGGAGCTGAGGGTCCTAACTGTCCTTTGGGTGAGTACATAGAGGAGCTGAGGGTCCTAACTGTCGTTTCGGTGAGTACATAGAGGAGCTGAGGGTCCTAACTGTCCTTTGGGTAAGTACATAAAGGAGCTGAGGGTCCTAACTGTCCTTTGGGTGAGTACATAGATTAGCTGAGGGTCCGAACTGTCCTTTGGGTGAGTACATAGAGGAGCTGAGGGTCCTAACTGTCCCTTTGGGTGTGTACATAGAGGAGCTGAGGGTCCTAACTGTCCTTTGGGTGAGTACATAAGGAGCTGAGGGTCCTAACTGTCGTTTCGGTGAGTACATAGAGGAGCTGAGGGTCCTAACTGTCCTTTGGGTAAGTACATAGAGGATCTGAGGGTCCTAACTGTCCTTTGGGTGAGTACATAAGGAGCTGAGGGTCCTAACTGTCGTTTCGGTGAGTACATGAGGAGCTGAGGGTCCTAACTGTCCTTTGGGTAAGTACGAGGATATGAGGGTCCTAACTTGGCGAGTACATAGAGGAGCTGAGGGTCCTAACTGTCCTTTGGGTGAGTACATAGAGGATCTGAGGGTCCTACCTGTCCTTTGGGTGAGTACATAGAGGAGCTGAGGGTCCTAACTGTCCTTTGGGTGAGTACATAGAGGATCTGAGGGTCCTAACTGTCCTTTGGGTGAGTAGATAGAGGAGCTGAGGGTCCTAACTAATCTAAAAAATCTAAAAAATCTGTCCTTTGGGTGAGTACCTAGAGGAGCTGAGGGTCCTAACTGTCCTTTGGGTAAGTACATAGAGGATCTGAGGGTCCTAACTGGGTGAGTACATAGAGGACCTGAGGGTCCTAACTGTCCTTTGGGTGAGTACATAGAGGATCTGAGGGTCCTAACTGTCCTTTGGGTGAGTACATAGAGGAGCTGAGGGTCCTAACTGTCCTTTGGGTAAGTACATAGAGGATCTGAGGGTCCTAACTGGGTGAGTACATAGAGGACCTGAGGGTCCTAACTGTCCTTTGGGTGAGTACATAGAGGAGCTGAGGGTCCTAACTGTCCTTTGGGTGAGTACATAGAGGAGCTGAGGGTCCTAACTGTCGTTTCGGTGAGTACATAGAGGAGCTGAGGGTCCTAACTGTCCTTTGGGTAAGTACATAAAGGAGCTGAGGGTCCTAACTGTCCTTTGGGTGAGTACATAGATTAGCTGAGGGTCCGAACTGTCCTTTGGGTGAGTACATAGAGGAGCTGAGGGTCCTAACTGTTCCTTTGGGTGAGTACATAGAGGAGCTGAGGGTCCTAACTGTCCCTTTGGGTGTGTACATAGAGGAGCTGAGGGTCCTAACTGTCCTTTGTGTGAGTACATAAGGAGCTGAGGGTCCTAACTGTCGTTTCGGTGAGTACATAGAGGAGCTGAGGGTCCTAACTGTCCTTTGGGTAAGTACATAGAGGATCTGAGGGTCCTAACTGTCCTTTGGGTGAGTACATAAGGAGCTGAGGGTCCTAACTGTCGTTTCGGTGAGTACATAGAGGAGCTGAGGGTCCTAACTGTCCTTTGGGTAAGTACGAGGATATGAGGGTCCTAACTTGGCGAGTACATAGAGGAGCTGAGGGTCCTAACTGTCCTTTGGGTGAGTAAATAGAGGATCTGAGGGTCCTACCTGTCCTTTGGGTGAGTACATAGAGGAGCTGAGGGTCCTAACTGTCCTTTGGGTGAGTACATAGAGGATCTGAGGGTCCTAACTGTCCTTTGGGTGAGTAGATAGAGGAGCTGAGGGTCCTAACTGTCCTTTGGGTGAGTACCTAGAGGAGCTGAGGGTCCTAACTGTCCTTTGGGTAAGTACATAGAGGATCTGAGGGTCCTAACTGGGTGAGTACATAGAGGACCTGAGGGTCCTAACTGTCCTTTGGGTGAGTACATAGAGGATCTGAGGGTCCTAACTGTCCTTTGGGTGAGTACATAGATGAGCTGAGGGTCCGACCTGTCCTTTGGGTGAGTACATAGAGGAGCTGAGGGTCCTAACTGTTCCTTTGGGTGAGTACATAGAGGATCTGGGGGTCCTAACTGTCCCTTTGGTTGTGTACATAGAGGAGCTGAGGGTCCTAACTCTTAACTGTCCTTTGTGTGAGTACATAGAGGAGCTGAGGGTCCTAACTGTCCCTTTGCGTGTGTACATAGAGGAGCTGAGGGTCCTAACTGTCCTTTGTGTGAGTACATAAGGAGCTGAGGGTCCTAACTGTCGTTTCGGTGAGTACATAGAGGAGCTGAGGGTCCTAACTGTCCTTTGGGTAAGTACATAGAGGATCTGAGGGTCCTAACTGTCCTTTGGGTGAGTACATAAGGAGCTGAGGGTCCTAACTGTCGTTTCGGTGAGTACATAGAGGAGCTGAGGGTCCTAACTGTCCTTTGGGTAAGTACGAGGATATGAGGGTCCTAACTTGGCGAGTACATAGAGGAGCTGAGGGTCCTAACTGTCCTTTGGGTGAGTACATAGAGGATCTGAGGGTCCTACCTGTCCTTTGGGTGAGTACATAGAGGAGCTGAGGGTCCTAACTGTCCTTTGGGTGAGTACATAGAGGATCTGAGGGTCCTAACTGTCCTTTGGGTGAGTAGATAGAGGAGCTGAGGGTCCTAACTGTCCTTTGGGTGAGTACCTAGAGGAGCTGAGGGTCCTAACTGTCCTTTGGGTAAGTACATAGAGGATCTGAGGGTCCTAACTGGGTGAGTACATAGAGGACCTGAGGGTCCTAACTGTCCTTTGGGTGAGTACATAGAGGATCTGAGGGTCCTAACTGTCCTTTGGGTGAGTACATAGATGAGCTGAGGGTCCGACCTGTCCTTTGGGTGAGTACATAGAGGAGCTGAGGGTCCTAACTGTTCCTTTGGGTGAGTACATAGAGGATCTGGGGGTCCTAACTGTCCCTTTGGTTGTGTACATAGAGGAGCTGAGGGTCCTAACTCTTAACTGTCCTTTGTGTGAGTACATAGAGGAGCTGAGGGTCCTAACTGTCCCTTTGGGTGTGTACATAGAGGAGCTGAGGGTCCTAACTGTCCTTTGGGTGAGTATATAGAGGAGCTGAGGGTCCTAACTGTCGTTTCGGTGAGTACATAGAGGAGCTGAGGGTCCTAACTGTCCTTTGGGTGAGTACATAGAGGATCTGAGGGTCCTAACTGTTCCTTTGGGTGAGTACATAGAGGATCTGGGGGTCCTAACTGTCCCTTTGGTTGTGTACATAGAGGAGCTGAGGGTCCTAACTCTTAACTGTCCTTTGTGTGAGTACATAGAGGAGCTGAGGGTCCTAACTGTCCCTTTGGGTGTGTACATAGAGGAGCTGAGGGTCCTAACTGTCCTTTGTGTGAGTACATAGAGGAGCTGAGGGTCCTAACTGTCCCTTTGGGTGTGTACATAGAGGAGCTGAGGGTCCTAACTGTCCTTTGGGTGAGTACATAGAGGAGCTGAGGGTCCTAACTGTCCTTTGGGTGAGTACATAGAGGATCTGAGGGTCCTAACTGTCGTTTCGGTGAGTACATAGAGGAGCTGAGGGTCCTAACTGTCCTTTGGGTAAGTACATAAAGGAGCTGAGGGTCCTAACTGTCCTTTGGGTGAGTACATAGATTAGCTGAGGGTCCGAACTGTCCTTTGGGTGAGTACATAGAGGAGCTGAGGGTCCTAACTGTCCTTTGGGTGAGTACATAGAGGATCTGAGGGTCCTAACTTGGCGAGTACATAGAGGAGCTGAGGGTCCTAAGCCTAACTGTCCTTTGGGTGAGTACATAGAGGATCTGAGGGTCCTAACTGTCCTTTGGGTGAGTACATAGAGGAGCTGAGGGTCCTAACTGTCCCTTTGGGTGAGTACACAGAGGAGCTGAGGGTCCTAACTGTCCTTTGGGTGAGTAGATAGAGGAGCTGAGGGTCCTAACTGTCCTTTGGGTGAGTACCTAGAGGAGCTGAGGGTCCTAACTGTCCTTTGGGTAAGTACATAGAGGATCTGAGGGTCCTAACTGGGTGAGTACATAGAGGACCTGAGGGTCCTAACTGTCCTTTGGGTGAGTACATAGAGGATCTGAGGGTCCTAACTGTCCTTTGGGTGAGTACATAGATGAGCTGAGGGTCCGAACTGTCCTTTGGGTGAGTACATAGAGGATCTGAGGGTCCGAACTGGGTGAGTACATAGAGGAGCTGAGGGTCCTAACTGTTCCTTTGGGTGAGTACATAGAGGAGCTGAGGGTCCTAACTGTCCCTTTGGGTGTGTACATAGAGGAGCTGAGGGTCCTAACTGTCCTTTGGGTGAGTACATAGATGATCTGAGGGTCCTAACTGTCCTTTGGGTGAGTACATAGAGGAGCTGAGTGTCCTAACTGTCCTTTGGGTGAGTACCTAGAGGAGCTGAGGGACCTAACTGTCCTTGGGTGACTACATAGAGGAGCTGGGAGACCTAACTGTCCCTTTGGGTGAGTACGTAGAGGTGCTTAGGGTTCTAACTGTCCCTTTGGGTGAGTACATAGAGGAGCAGAGGGACCTAACTGTCCTTTGGGTGAGTACATAGAGGAGCTGGGAGACCTAACTGTCCCTTTGGGTGAGTACATAGAGGAGCTGAGGGTCCCAACTGTCCTTTGGGTGAGTACATAGAGGAGCTAAGGGTCCTAACTGTCCCTTGGGTGAGTACATAGAGGAGCTGGGAAACCTAACTGTCCCTTTGGGTGAGTACATAGAGGAGCTGGGAGACCTAACTGTCCCTTTGGGTGAGTACATAGAGGAGCTGAGGGCCCTAACTGTCCTTTGGGTGAGTACATAGAGGAGCTGAGGGTCCTAACTGTCCTTTGGGTGAGTACATAGAGGATCTGAGGGTCCTAACTGTCCTTTGGGTGAGTACATAGATGAGCTGAGGGTCCTAACTGTCCTTTGGGTGAGTACATAGAGGAGCTGAGGGTCCTAACAGTCCTTTGGGTGAGTACATAGAGGATCTGAGGGTCCTAACTGTCCTTTGGGTGAGTACATAGATGAGCTGAGAGTCCTAACTGTCCTTTGGGTGAGTACATAGAGGAGCTGGGAGACCTAACTGTCCCTTTGGGTGAGTACATAGAGGAGCTGAGGGTCCTAACTGTTCCTTTGGGTGAGTACATAGAGGATCTGGGGGTCCTAACTGTCCCTTTGGGTGTGTACATAGAGGAGCTGAGGGTGAGGGTCCTAACTCTTAACTGTCCTTTGTGTGAGTACATAGAGGAGCTGAGGGTCCTAACTGTCCTTTTGGTGAGTACATAGATGATCTGAGGGTCCTAACTGTCCTTTGTGTGAGTACATGAGGATCTGAGGCTCCTAACTGTCCTTTGGGTGAGTACATAGAGGATCTGAGGGTCCTAACTGTCCTTTGGGTGAGTACATAGAGGAGCTGAGGGTCCTAACTGTCCCTTTGGGTGTGTACATAGAGGAGCTGAGGGTCCTAACTGTCCTTTGGGTGAGTACATAGTGGAGCTGAGGGTCCTAACTGTCCTTCGGGTGAGTACATAGAGGATCTGAGGGTCCTAACTGTCCTTTGGGTGAGTACATAGAGGAGCTGAGGGTCCTAACTGTCCTTTGGGTGAGTACATAATAGAAGAGCTGAGGGTCCTAACTGTCCTTTGGGTGAGTACATAGAGGATCTGAGGGTCCTAACTGTACTTTGGGTGAGTACATAGAGGAGCTGAGGGTCCTAACTGTCCTTTGGGTGAGTACATAGAGGAGCTGAGGGTCCTAACTGTCCTTTGGGTGAGTACATAGTGGCGCTGAGGGTCCGAACTGTCCTTTGGGTGAGTACATAGATGATCTGAGGGTCCTAACTGTCCTTTGGGTGAGTACATAGAGGAGCTGAGGGTCCTAACTGTCCCTTTGGGTGTGTACATAGAGGAGCTGAGGGTCCTAACTGTCCTTTGGGTGAGTACATAGAGGAGCTGAGGGTCCTAACTGTCGTTTCGGTGAGTACATAGAGGAGCTGAGGGTCCTAACTGTCCTTTGGGTAAGTACATAAAGGAGCTGATGGTCCTAACTGTCCTTTGGGTGAGTACATAGATGAGCTGAGGGTCCGAACTGTCCTTTGGGTGAGTACATAGAGGATCTGAGGGTCCTAAATGTCCTTTGGGTGAGTACATAGAGGAGCTGAGGGTCCTAACTGTCCCTTTGGGTGTGTACATAGAGGAGCTGACGGTCCTAACTGTCCTTTGGGTGAGTACATAGTGGAGCTGAGGGTCCTAACTGTCCTTCGGGTGAGTACATAGAGGATCTGAGGGTCCTAACTGTCCTTTGGGTGAGTACATAGAGGAGCTGAGGGTCCTAACTGTCCTTTGGGTGAGTACATAATAGAAGAGCTGAGGGTCCTAACTGTCCTTTGGGTGAGTACATAGAGGATCTGAGGGTCCTAACTGTACTTTGGGTGAGTACATAGAGGAGCTGAGGGTCCTAACTGTCCTTTGGGTGAGTACATAGAGGAGCTGAGGGTCCTAACTGTTCTTTGGGTGAGTACATAGTGGCGCTGAGGGTCCGAACTGTCCTTTGGGTGAGTACATAGAGGAGCTGGGAGACCTAACTGTCCTTTGGGTGGAGTAGAGTAGATGGTGTTCCCCCTGAGGTCTTTAAAATACCTGTGTTTAAAGCTCATCTATCCCATCATAGTAGACATGTACCGTACAACAAGAGTCCCACAAGAAATGAAAACAAATAAGTTGGTGCCAGTTCCCAAGAAGGGCAACCTAACACTCTATGGTTCTTTTCGGGGAATCTCATTTATCTCAATTGCTGCAAAGCTATACAATAGAATTCTATTAAATCGCATCAGGGATCCCATTGAGAGACTGCTCCGTGGAAATCAGAATGGGTTCCGTAAAGGTCGTGGGACTATGGAGCCCATTTTGGCACTTAGAAGGATAATTGAAGAGTTATCAAAAAAGAAAGACAGGCATCTGGCTGTTATCTTTGTTGACTTCTTCAAGGCCTTTGATTCAGTCTCTCGCTCACGTATGTTCAGCATACTTTCATTATATGGGATTCCTGATGAAATTATTGCAGCAATCAGATCAGTATACGATGGTTCGACAACATTTGTGTCTACTGTTGATGGTGACACAGAACCATTTGAAGTGTTATGGGGCGTCCTCCAGGGCGACACACTTGCACCATTCTTGTTCATAATTGTGGTTGACTATGTTCTACGCATGTCCTTAGATCATCATAATGATGATGGGGTGATGATAACTCCACCTACTGGCTCCAGAAGTCGAGGAAATCCCGCCAAGTACCTAACTGATCTAGACTTTGCTGATGACTTAGGAGTACTCGCAGAATCTCTAGAGGGAGCCCAACGGCACCTCAGCTCATTAGAACATGCTGCTTCTAGTGTTGGGCTTTTTATTAACTCCAGAAAGACCAAAATTTTGACAGTTAACTTTGAAAGTCCTCAGCAAGTCTCTGATCGGATGAGCATAAGCTCAAAAGATGGTATGCTTGAGCATGTGGACGACTTCTGTTACCTGGGGTCATGGATCCGGAAGTCAGGTGAGGACCTTCGAATACGTAAGGGAAAGGCATGGGCAGCCTTGAATAGGCTTTCCAGGATTTGGAAGTCACCGAGAATTAATCGGAAACTTAAGGTCCGATTATATAGAGCAGCAGTAGTTCCAGTACTCCTCTATGGGAGTCCATGCTGGGCTATAACTGCTGAGGACACCAAATCTCTGGATGGCACATTCACAAGATTGCTACGCCGGGTTCATTGTGTCAAGTACAATGCACACATCTCCAACCAGACACTATATAACATTGGAGGTGTCTCATTGGTTCTCCCCAATCTTGACACTAGAACAAATTCGCCTCCGCTTTGCAGGACATTGCTTTCGCCGTGAGGACCAGCCAGTGCACAATCTTGTACTTTGGCAGCCTCATGGAGTGAATAAGCATGGTGGACAGCCCATGACTTTCTTGAGACGCATCTTAAAGGACACTGGCCTTAAAGATGCGGATGATCTAGCAAATGTCATGGGTGATAGGGAGTTGTGGCGGTGCAATTTTTGTTGACAAGCCGGCACAGCATTCTTAAAAATGCAGCTGCAATGCAGCATGCCGATCCTAGTAGTGAGGGTCCTAACTGTCCTTTGGGTGAGTACATAGAGGTGCTGAGGGTTCTAACTGTCCCTTTGGGTGAGTACATAGAGGAGCTGAGGGTCCTAACTCCTAACTGTCCTTTGGGTGAGTACATAGAGGAGCTGAGGGTCCTAACTGTCCTTTGGGTGAGTACATTATAGGATCTGAGGGTCCTAACTGTCCTTTGGGTGAGTACATAGAGGATCTGAGGGTCCTAACTGTCCTTTGGGTGAGTACATAGAGGAGCTGAGGGTCCTAACTGTCCCTTTGGGTGAGTACATAGAGGATCTGAGGGTCCTAACTGTCCTTTGGGTGAGTACATAGAGGATCTGAGGGTCCTAACTGTCCTTTGGGTGAGTACATAGAGGATCTGAGGGTCCTAACTGTCCTTTGGGTGAGTACATAGAGGAGCTGAGGGTCCTAACTGTCCCTTTGGGTGTGTACATAGAGGAGCTGAGGGTCCTAACTGTCCTTTGGGTGAGTACATAGTGGAGCTGAGGGTCTTAACTGTCCTTCGGGTGAGTACATAGAGGATCTGAGGGTCCTAACTGTCCTTTGGGTGTGTACATAGAGGAGCTGAGGGTCCTAACTGTCCTTTGGGTGAGTACATAATAGAAGAGCTGAGGGTCCTAACTGTCCTTTGGGTGAGTACATAGAGGATCTGAGGGTCCTAACTGTCCTTTGGGTGTGTACATAGAGGAGCTGAGGGTCCTAACTGTCCTTTGGGTGAGTACATAGAGGAGCTGAGGGTCCTAACTGTCGTTTGGGTGAGTACATAGTGGAGCTGAGGGTCCGAACTGTCCTTTGGGTGAGTACATAGAGGATCTGAGGGTCCTAACTGTCCTTTGGGTGTGTACATAGAGGAGCTGAGGGTCCTAACTGTCCCTTTGGGTGTGTACATAGAGGATGTGAGGGTCCCTACTGTCCTTTGGGTGAGTACATAGAGGAGCTGAGGGTCCTAACTGTCGTTTCGGTGAGTACATAGAGGAGCTGAGGGTCCTAACTGTCCTTTGGGTGAGTACATAGATGAGCTGAGGGTCCGAACTTTCCTTTGGGTGAGTACATAGAGGATCTGAGGGTCCTAACTGGGTGAGTACATAGAGGAGCTGAGGGTCCTAACTGTCCTTTGGGTGAGTACATAGATGAGCTGAGGGTCCGAACTTTCCTTTGGGTGAGTACATAGAGGATCTGAGGGTCCTAACTGGGTGAGTACATAGAGGATCTGAGGGTCCTAACTGTGAGAGATCCAGCTTCACACTACAGCTGAGCAACAGGTATGAGGCTCTTGCCTCTGAGGCGGCAGATCACTGTGAGGGCTATACTGCCTTTACAGAAGCAGTTAAGTTAGCAGCTGCAGAAACAGTTCATGTATACCCTCGAAACAGGAAAAGGGCCCCCTGGACTGACAACAAAATTCAGAAGTGCCGAAATGACCTTCATAAGGCGCAGAAAGAGTCCCGGCTCAAACAGACTACAGCAGCCAAGAATGCAGTTAAGGCTGCATCTAGGTCCCTGAACAGGCAGTACTCTGCTAATCTACAGGAGCTAATAAACCAACAGGTTGATGCCATCAATGATGCTGACGACAGCAGGCAATCATCCCAGGCATGGAAATCGATCAATCTGCTTACTGGGCGGAAAAGCCAACCAACCACCAAGGTTAAGGCTGAATCACCAGCCGATCGCCTCAATGGTTGGAAAGCCCACTTTGAAAAGCTCCTCAATAATGACAGGGTATTGCCTGATAACTTTATAGAAGTAAAAGTTTCTGAGTCTGTACTCCCAGATATTCCCATTGGCAATATCTCCTTTGCAGAAGTGAACGCTGCTGCAAAGAGCATTAAGACCAATCGTGCCAGTGGAGTAGATGGTGTTCCCCCTGAGGTCTTTAAAATTCCTGAGTGTTTGAAGCTCATCTATCCCATCATAGTAGACATGCACCGAACAACAAGAGTCCCACAAGAAATGAAAACAAATAAGTTGGTGCCAGTTCCCAAGAAGGGCAACCTAACACTCTATGGTTCTTTTCGGGGAATCTCATTGATCTCGATTGCTGCAAAGCTATACAATAGGATTCTATTAAATCGCATCAGGGATCCCATTGAGAGACTGCTCTGTGGAAATCAGAATGGGTTCCGTAAAGGTCGTGGGACCATGGAGCCCATTTTGGCACTTAGAAGGATAATTGAAGAGTTATCAAAAAAGAAAGACAGGCATCTGGCTGTTATCTTTGTTGACTTCTTCAAGGCCTTTGATTCAGTCTCTCGCTCACGTATGTTCAACATACTTTCATTCCTGATGAAATTATTGCAGCAATCAGATCAGTATATGATGGTTCGACAACATTTGTGTCTACTGTTGACGGTGACACAGAACCATTTGAAGTGTTATGGGGCGTCCTCCAAGGAGACACACTTGCACCATTCTTGTTCATTATTGTGGTTGACTATGTTCTACGCATGTCCTTAGATCATTATAATGATGATGGGGTGATGATAACTCCACCTACTGGCTCCAGAAGTCGAGGAAATCCTGCCAAGTACCTAACTGATCTAGACTTTGCTGATTACTTGGGAGTACTCTCAGAATCATTAGAGGGAGCCCAACGGCTCCTCAGCTCATTAGAACATGCTGCTTCTAGTGTTGGTCTTTTTATTAACTTCAGAAAGACCAAAATTCTGACAGTTAACTTTGAAAGTCCTCAGCAAGTCTCTGATCGGATGAGCATAAGCTCAAAGGATGGTATGCTTGAGCATGTGGACGACTTCTGTTACCTGGGATCATGGATCCGGAAGTCAGGTGAGGACCTTCGAATACGTAAGGGAAAGGCATGGGCAGCCTTGAATAGGCTTTCCAGGATTTGGAAGTCACCTAGAATTAATCGGAAACTTAAGGTCCGATTATTTAGAGCAGCAGTAGTTCCAGTACTCCTCTACGGGAGTCCATGCTGGGCTCTAACTGCTGAGGACACCAAATCTCTGGATGGCACATTCACAAGAATGCTACGCCGGGTACATTGTGTCAAGTACAATGCACACATCTCCAACCAGACACTATATAACATTGGAGGTGTCTCATTGGTTCCCCCAAGCTTGACACTAGAACAAAATCGCCTCCGCTTTGCAGGACATTGCTTTCGCCGTGAGGACCAGCCAGTGCACAATCTTGTACTTTGGCAGCCTCATGGAGTGAATAAGCATGGTGGACAGCCCATGACTTTCTTGAGACGCATCTTAAAGGACACTGGCCTTAAAGATGCGGATGATCTAGCAAATGTCATGGGTGATAGGGAGTTGTGGCGGTGCAATTTTTGTTGACAAGCCGGCACAGCATTCTTAAAAATGCAGCTGCAATGCAGCATGCCGATCCTAGTAGTGAGGGTCCTAACTGTCCTTTGGGTGAGTACATAGAGGTGCTGAGGGTTCTAACTGTCCCTTTGGGTGAGTACATAGAGGAGCTGAGGGACCTAACTATCCTTTGGGTGAGTACATAGAGGAGCTGGGAGACCTAACTGTCCCTTTGGGTGAGTACATAGAGGAGCTGAGGGTCCTAACTGTTCCTTTGGCTGAGTACATAGAGGATCTGAGGGTCCTAACTGTCCCTTTGGGTGTGTACATAGAGGAGCTGAGGGTCCTAACTGTCCTTTGGGTGAGTACATAGATGAGCTGAGGGTCCTAACTGTCCTTTGGGTGAGTACATAGAGGATCTGAGGGTCCTAACTGTCCTTTGGGTGAGTACATAGATGAGCTGAGGGTCCTAACTGTCCCTTGGGTGAGTACATAGAGGAGCTGAGGGTCCTAACTGTCCCTTGGGTGACTGATTACATAGAGGAACTGAGGGTCCTAACTGTCCCTTTGGGTGAGTACATAGAGGAGCTGAGGGTCCTAACTGTCCCTTTGGGTGAGTACATAGAAGAGCTGAGGGTCCTAACTGTTCCTTGGGTGACTACATAGAGGAGCTGGGAGACATAACTGTCCCTTTGGGTGAGTACGTAGAGGTGCTCATGGTCCTAACTGTCCCTTTGGGTGAGTACATAGAGGAGCTGAGGGACCTAACTGTCCCTTTGGGTGAGTACATAGAGGAGCTGATGGACCTAACTGTCCCTTTAGGTGAGTACATAGAGGAGCTGGGAGACCTAACTGTCCTTTGGGTGAGTACATAGAGGAGCTGGGAGACCTAACTGTCTCTTTGGGTGAGTACATAGAGGAGCTGAGGGTCCTAACTGTCCCTTGGGTGACTGACTACATAGAGGAGCTGAGGGTCCTAACTGTCCCTTTGGGTGAGTACATAGAGGAACTGAGGGTCCTAACTGTCCTTTGGGTGAGTACATAGAGGGTCTGAGGGTCCTAACTGTCCTTTGGGTGGGTACATAGAGGAGCTGGGAGACCTAACTGTCTCTTTGGGTGAGTTCGTAGAGGTGCTGATGGTCCTAACTTTCCCTTTGGGTGAGTACATAGAGGAGCTGGGAGACCTAACTGTCCCTTTGGGTGAGTACATAGAGGAGCTGGGAGACCTAACTGTCCCTTTGGGTGAGTACATAGAGGAGCTGAGGGTCCTAATTGACCCTTTGGGTGAGTACATAGAGGAGCTGGGAGACCAAACAGTCCCTTTGGGTGAGTACATAGAGGAGCTGGGAGACCTAACTGTCCCTTTGGATGAGTACATAGAAGAGCTGAGGGTCCTAACTGTTCCTTGGGTGACTACATAGAGGAGCTGGGAGACATAACTGTCCCTTTGGGTGAGTACGTAGAGGTGCTCATGGTCCTAACTGTCCCTTTGGGTGAGTACATAGAGGAGCTGAGGGACCTAACTGTCCCTTTGGGTGAGTACATAGAGGAGCTGATGGACCTAACTGTCCCTTTAGGTGAGTACATAGAGGAGCTGGGAGACCTAACTGTCCCTTTGGGTGAGTACATAGAGGAGCTGGGGACATAACTGTCCCTTTGGGTGAGTACATAGATGAGCTGAGGGTCCTAACTGTACCTTTGGGTGAGTACATAGAGGAGCTGAGGGTCCTAACTGTTCCTTTTGGTGAGTACATAGAGGAGCTGGGAGACCTATCTGTCCCTTTGGGTGAGTACAGAGAGGAGCTGGGAGACCTAACTGTCCCTTTGGGTGAGAACATAGATGAGCTGGAAGACCTAACTGTCCCTTTGGGTGAGTACATAGAGGAGCTGGGATACCTAACTGTCCCTTTGGGTGAGTACATAGAGGAGCTGGGAGACCTAACTGTCCTTTGGGTGAGTACATAGAGGAGCTGGGAGACCTAACTGTCCTTTGGGTGAGTACATAGAGGAGCTGAGGGTCCTAACTGCCTTTTGGGTGAGTACATAGAGGAGCTGGGAGACCTAACTGTCCCTTTGGGTGAGTACGTAGAGGAGCTGAGGGTCCTAACTGTCCCTTTGGGTGAGTACATAGAGGAGCTGGGAGACCTAACTGTCCTTTGGGTGAGTACATAGAGGAGCTGGGAGACCTAACTGTCCCTTTGGGTGAGTACATAGAGTAGCTGAGGGTCCTAACTGTCCTTTGGGTGAGTACATAGAGGAGCTGGGAGACCTAACTGTCCCTTTGGGTGAGTACATAGAGTAGCTGAGGGTCCTAACTGTCCTTTGGGTGAGTACATAGATGAGCTGGGAGACCTAACTGTCCCTTTGGGTGAGTACATAGAGGAGCTGAGGGTCCTAACTGTCTTTTGGGTGAGTACATAGAGGAGCTGGGAGACCTAACTGTCCCTTTGGGTGAGTACATAGAGGAGCTGAGGGTCCTAACTGTCCTTTGGGTGAGTACAGAGAGGAGCTGGGAGACCTAACTGTCCCTTTGGGTGAGTACATAGAGGAGCTGAGGGTCCTAACTGTCTTTTGGGTGAGTACATAGAGGAGCTGGGAGACCTAACTGTCCCTTTGGGTGAGTACATAGAGGAGCTGATGGTCCTAACTGCCCCTTGGGTGAGTACATAGAGGAGCTGGGAGACCTAACTGTCCCTTTGGGTGAGTGCATAGAGGAGCCGAGGGTCCTAACTGTCCTTTGGGTGAGTACATAGAGGAGCTGGGAGACCTAACTTTCCCTTTGGGTGAGTACATAGAGGAGCTGGGAGACCTAACTGTCCTTTGGGTGGAGTAGAGTAGATGGTGTTCCCCCTGAGGTCTTTAAAATACCTGTGTTTAAAGCTCATCTATCCCATCATAGTAGACATGTACCGTACAACAAGAGTCCCACAAGAAATGAAAACAAATAAGTTGGTGCCAGTTCCCAAGAAGGGCAACCTAACACTCTATGGTTCTTTTCGGGGAATCTCATTTATCTCAATTGCTGCAAAGCTATACAATAGAATTCTATTAAATCGCATCAGGGATCCCATTGAGAGACTGCTCCGTGGAAATCAGAATGGGTTCCGTAAAGGTCGTGGGACTATGGAGCCCATTTTGGCACTTAGAAGGATAATTGAAGAGTTATCAAAAAAGAAAGACAGGCATCTGGCTGTTATCTTTGTTGACTTCTTCAAGGCCTTTGATTCAGTCTCTCGCTCACGTATGTTCAGCATACTTTCATTATATGGGATTCCTGATGAAATTATTGCAGCAATCAGATCAGTATACGATGGTTCGACAACATTTGTGTCTACTGTTGATGGTGACACAGAACCATTTGAAGTGTTATGGGGCGTCCTCCAGGGCGACACACTTGCACCATTCTTGTTCATAATTGTGGTTGACTATGTTCTACGCATGTCCTTAGATCATCATAATGATGATGGGGTGATGATAACTCCACCTACTGGCTGCAGAAGTCGAGGAAATCCTGCCAAGTACCTAACTGATCTAGACTTTGCTGATGACTTAGGAGTACTCGCAGAATCTCTAGAGGGAGCCCAACGGCACCTCAGCTCATTAGAACATGCTGCTTCTAGTGTTGGGCTTTTTATTAACTCCAGAAAGACCAAAATTTTGACAGTTAACTTTGAAAGTCCTCAGCAAGTCTCTGATCGGATGAGCATAAGCTCAAAAGATGGTATGCTTGAGCATGTGGACGACTTCTGTTACCTGGGGTCATGGATCCGGAAGTCAGGTGAGGACCTTCGAATACGTAAGGGAAAGGCATGGGCAGCCTTGAATAGGCTTTCCAGGATTTGGAAGTCACCGAGAATTAATCGGAAACTTAAGGTCCGATTATTTAGAGCAGCAGTAGTTCCAGTACTCCTCTATGGGAGTCCATGCTGGGCTATAACTGCTGAGGACACCAAATCTCTGGATGGCACATTCACAAGATTGCTACGCCGGGTTCATTGTGTCAAGTACAATGCACACATCTCCAACCAGACACTATATAACATTGGAGGTGTCTCATTGGTTCTCCCCAATCTTGACACTAGAACAAATTCGCCTCCGCTTTGCAGGACATTGCTTTCGCCGTGAGGACCAAGTGAGTACATAGAGGAGCTGGGAGACCTAACTGTCCTTTGGGTGAGTACATAGAGGAGCTGAGGATCCTAACTGTCCCATTGGATGAGAACAGAGAGAGGTTGGGAGAACAACTGTCGCATTGGGTGAGAACAGAGCGAGGTTGGGAGAACAACTGTCCCATTGGGTGAGAGAGAGGAGAGGAGCTGGGGGACCTAACTAACTGTAGTGTATATAACGTTTATTCAACGTGACTAAATCTACCTAACAACTCTAACACATAAAACGATGTACTAATGTGAAAATATACATTGTATTATATAATTATAAATCATGTACTAAACGCCTAATTGTTGGCAGACTTTAAAGTTGTGTCAGCGGACAATAAAGTTTTGTGAACGGACTATAAAGTTGTGTGGATGGACTATAAAGTTGTGTGAGTAGACTATAAAGTTGTGTGAACGGACTATAAAGTTGTGTGAGTAGACTATAAAGTTGTTTGAGCGAACTATACAGTTGTGTGAGTAGACTATAAATTAAAGTTGTTTGAGCAGACTATAAAGTTGTGTGAACGGACTATAAGGTTGTGTGAGCGGACTCTAAATTGTGTGAACGGACTATATAAAGTTGGGTGAATGGACTATAAAGTTGGGTGAGCGTACCGGTACGATAAAGTTGTGTTAACGGACTATAAAGTTGTGTGAGCGGACTATAAAGTTGTGGGAATGGACTCTAAGTTGTGTCAGTGAACTATAAAGTTCTGTGAACGGACTATAAAGTTGTGTGAGCAGCACATCCCCCCCCCCCTCTAGCCTATATTTCGCGTTTCCCTCTCCCCTAGACGTCCTCGGTATTGGTGACGGTGACCTTCTTCTCTTCCCCCAGTTGTCCGAAACCCCTCCGACGTCAGAATTGGACGTCGGACTTAATCGAAATTACCACGGCCCCTACGACATCCTTAACGACCTGCTTAACAACGGTTTTTCTGGCAACGATAATTGCACCGAATCCTACCTGAGGGATACCCAAAACGGCGCCGTTAGCAACGCATACACCTCGCCCAACAACCACCACACATTACTTTACAACCCCTACCCGAACCCCAGCTACCCCGTCCCGCCGTCTCCTAGCAACCCCAGCTACCCCGTCCCGCCGTCTCCTAGCAACCCGAGCTACCCCGCCCTCCCATCCCCCCCTACTTCCGACGACTCTGACATCGAGTCCCTGTGTCCCTCTCTGACCCCCCAAGAACTCGGATCTATAGACGTCGCGTCGCTTATTGGTTCGGCCGACACAGAGTCTATCGATATGTCGGCTTACTTCGGCGTTGTAACCCCTAGCAACATGGCCCCGAGTGCTGATTGGATGGAAGTAATCCAGGGTAATGCGAATGATGGCGAGACTACGTTAGTGGCAGACGGGGGTTTCTTTGCGAGAGAGTTCTGGGAGGTGATGGGTAGCGGCGATATAGTGGTCGGTGTGGATGTTGGCAGTGTCGAGAAGATTGTAGACGGAGGTGCCGGTGGGGGGAAGGCGACGGTAGCCAAGGGGAGATGCGGTCAGCGTCCGGATGCAAAGGAGCGGAAGCGAGAGCAGAACCGATCCGCGGCGTTGCGATACAGAGAACGACGGAGGAAGGAGGTGGAGGAAGCGGCGAGAGGGTTGGAGCAAGTGGAAGAGCGCAACGAGTCGCTGAGAGCCGAGGTCACTCAGCTGGAAGGACTCGTTAGCAGTCTGAAAGAGTTGATACGCCAGGTTGGGGTTGCCGGGGTTACTGTTGTAAATATAAAAATGTCATAGAGATTTGTGTTCATTTAGTTAGTTTATAGTAGAGAATCGGAAATTATTAATATTAAATAATTCCTTTCCAGGGGCCCGTATTCCCAATCCTTACACCAGTTAGGGGGGTGTATTCCCAATCCTTACACCAGTAGGAACAGGGGGGGGGACGTATTCCCAATCCTTACACCAGTAGGAACAGGAACACATCTCGTGAATTTACTCCTGGGATTGGTTAATAAACTATTATTTGATTGGACATTAAAATCATGTAAGTAATGGAGATAGGGGTCGAACTAGTGTAAGGGTTTTTTTTCAATTACTGTAGATGGCAGGTAGAGACAAAGTGTTCCAAACGTTGTAAGCAATGGAGAAAACGGGTGAAATCGTGTAAGGGATTAGTCTTAGGATTAAGATTAGGATTCTAGGATTAGGATTAGCCTAGGTAAGACATTAGCCTAGTCAGTAGGCCTATAATAGAACATTGTTGTTATGGTTTATACAGGGTTGCATGCTTATGGTAAAACGATTGGAACATTGACTACTAGTGTCTAGGGATACATTCCTTTTTACACAGAGTTCAAGTGTTAGACTGTAGGTTTACTTAGGTCTGCTATTCGTGTGCAGCCAACTGAACTAGCGCGCCAACGAGTAGCTCGTACAATAGGAAGTAAACGGATGTCTGCTGGCCGACCTCATGGTACTTGATATGTCTCGACGCGCTCGTACAATAGGAAGTAAACGGATGTCTGCTGGCCGACCTCATGGTACTTGATATGTCTCGACGCGCTCGTACAATAGGAAGTAAACGGATGTCTGCTGGCCGACCTCATGGTACTTGATATGTCTCAACGCGCTCGTACAATAGGAAGTAAACGGATGTCTGCTGGCCGACCTCATGGTACTTGATTGTCTCGACGCGCTCGTACAATAGGAAGTAAACGGATGTCTGCTGGCCGACCTCATGGTACTTGATTGTCTCGACGCGCTCGTACAATAGGAAGTAAACGGATGTCTGCTGGCCGACCTCATGGTACTTGATATGTCTCGACGCGCTCGTACAATAGGAAGTAAACGGATGTCTGCTGGCCGACCTCATCGTACTTGATTGTCTCGACGCGCTCGTACAATAGGAAGTAAACGGATGTCTGCTGGCCGACCTCATCGTACTTGATATGTCTCGACGCGCTCGTACAATAGGAAGTAAACGGATGTCTGCTGGCCGACCTCATGGTACTTGATATGTCTCGACGCGCTCGTACAATAGGAAGTAAACGGATGTCTGCTGGCCGACCTCATCGTACTTGATTGTCTCGACGCGCTCGTACAATAGGAAGTAAACGGATGTCTGCTGGCCGACCTCATGGTACTTGATATGTCTCGACGCGCTCGTACAATAGGAAGTAAACGGATGTCTGCTGGCCGACCTCATCGTACTTGATTGTCTCGACGCGCTCGTACAATAGGAAGTAAACGGATGTCTGCTGGCCGACCTCATGGTACTTGATATGTCTCGACGCGCTCGTACAATAGGAAGTAAACGGATGTCTGCTGGCCGACCTCATCGTACTTGATATGTCTCGACGCGCTCGTACAATAGGAAGTAAACGGATGTCTGCTGGCCGACCTCATGGTACTTGATATGTCTCGACGCGCTCGTACAATAGGAAGTAAACGGATGTCTGCTGGCCGACCTCATGGTACTTGATATGTCTCGACGCGCTCGTACAATAGGAAGTAAACGGATGTCTGCTGGCCGACCTCATCGTACTTGATTGTCTCGACGCGCTCGTACAATAGGAAGTAAACGGATGTCTGCTGGCCGACCTCATCGTACTTGATTGTCTCGACGCGCTCGTACAATAGGAAGTAAACGGATGTCTGCTGGCCGACCTCATGGTACTTGATATGTCTCGACGCGCTCGTACAATAGGAAGTAAACGGATGTCTGCTGGCCGACCTCATGGTACTTGATATGTCTCGACGCGCTCGTACAATAGGAAGTAAACGGATGTCTGCTGGCCGACCTCATGGTACTTGATATGTCTCGACGCGCTCGTACAATAGGAAGTAAACGGATGTCTGCTGGCCGACCTCATGGTACTTGATATGTCTCGACGCGCTCGTACAATAGGAAGTAAACGGATGTCTGCTGGCCGACCTCATGGTACTTCATTGTCTCGACGCGCTCAAATGCGCCGTAGAAACCTGTCGATAAACATAAATGCAAATCGAGTAAATGTTAAACATCATTTGCAAAATTTAAGAGTTTATTTTATTGGAGCTTCAGGCATCCCACTACTGCGTTTTTTAACGCAATGCGTTTTTTTCTCATAGCTTGCGATAATACCACATTTTTTCCGAAAACTGTCCAATTCTGCTTTTTTATCTTGAAATGTAGAGAATATTTGTAAATAAACTCCACATATTCCAAATTTGTTAAAACTTAAAAGTTTTGTAAAAAGGAGCCCGTCTCTAAAGCTCCAATTTAACACTAAGTAGTTAATGAGTAACTATGTTCTTATAGTGATCAACAGTATCCTAGAAACACCCCGTATCAGCAAAATACCGTATAGTACATACATAACACGTTCGTGGGGCCTTCGCGCAGCACGAGGCCCAGTTATTAGATACAAATTAAAATTGAGCGACTGTATCACAAAATCAGGTTTTGAGAAATTTACCCACACCACCAATCAATCAAAGAAAGGGGGACAGTACGTGTTCACCCCTTTTAATCTCCCCCCCCCCCCCCCCCCCACCCTTCCCAACCACCAATACATAACCGCGACATCTACCACCCACGGAAGGGTAGCACGAACTTATTTCCAATCGCACGTTAAATATGCAAAGCCAGGTGGTTTATAGGAATATAATAAACGCAGTACTCGTTTTCATTATAAGCCTCTTTGCGTTCGTCCTGTTTTGTATTTAAATATATTTCTTAAACGCAGGCTAGGACGATCTTTATAATAATAATAACTAGGGATGCGATCAATATGTGAAGCCAGGTGGTTTATATAATAATTTAGTCAACGCAGTACTCGTCTTCATTATATGCCTCGTTGCGCTCGTCGCTTGTCCTGTTTTGTCATAAAATATTTTTCCTAAACGCAGACTGACGATCTTTATACAGTTATAACTATGCGAAGTTTCGAAACTGTGCGAGTAACTGTTGATACATCTATGTGGAGATGTGTGATATGTGGAGATGTGTGATACAACGCCAACGCATCTTATGCCGATGTAGTAATATGGGTATTGAAATAATATTAAATCAATGTACACTCTTAAAGCTGCAGCGAAAAAATGTAGCTAATTTCCTAGGTTACATATAAAATAATAATATTATTTTTAAGAACATTAATTTTACTACTTTGCAAAAATTCAATTAAAAAATAACCAGACATATAAATTGTGGAATAAACTATTTCAGAAGCCTACAACAGCCATGCCATGGATGGTATTTATGTTATTATATCTGTCATTTACCTGAGATAGCAATACAACACTTATAGTAGAGTCAATGTTGGGATGTTGGATTTAAAGAATGCTGTCTGGGCTGGAATAGCAATACTGGTTGCCTATTACAATTCCTCTCTGGTTAGTCTACAGCCACAACTCCCAGCTAGCTCCACACCAGCAGAGACTTGACCAATAATCATTCCCAGCAACTGGCTGCCTTAACACACATCCTTCCATCTATGTACCAGCATGTTGGCCAATAAATGAGCAGTATTTAATGAGAATCAATTTTTTACGCCGTTTTAATTACTTTAGATCAATTAAAGACACAATTATTAAAGCAAATCACTTGAACTAATTAAAAACTATAATAGAATGTAATGACTATAATGGCGTATGTGGATTACATCTGTATAATTTTTAAGTATAATTATTTAAATCTTATACTGTAAAACAATTAATTTCCTTTAAAAGGCAGGTTGAAAATGGTGTTTTTACCGTAATCAACTTAATTAACTAATTAACTGCTATTATCTTAGCTTCTCGAAGGCCACACGGAAATTCTACTTGGAAAATTTCTAAACTTTTGCCAAACAACATGTGTACCAAGTTTGGATAGATTTCATCAAAGATTGGCCGAGTTATTAACGTTTAAAATTGAACGCGACAGAACGACAGGTTGATTAATGGTACCACTACGCTAAGGCTCACTCACTTCGTGGCTCGCCCCACTATAGTCTAACATTTGAGAGAGCCGTGTTGTCTGCAGAGTACAGGGTTGTCTCCAGAGCCGTGTTGTCTGCAGAGTACAGGGTTGTCTCCAGAGCCGTGTTGTCTGCAGAGTACAGGGTTGTCTCCAGAGCCGTGTTGTCTGCAGAGTACAGGGTTGTCTCCAGAGCCGTGTTGTCTGCAGAGTACAGGGTTGTCTCCAGAGCCGTGTTGTCTGCAGAGTACAGGGTTGTCTCCAGAGCCGTGTTGTCTGCAGAGTACAGGGTTGTCTCCAGAGCCGTGTTGTCTGCAGAGTACAGGGTTGTCTCCAGAGCCGTGTTGTCTACAGAGTACAGGGTTGTCTCCAGAGCCGTGTTGTCTGCAGAGTACAGGGTTGTCTCCAGAGCCGTGTTGTCTGCAGAGTACAGGGTTGTCTCCAGAGCCGTGTTGTCTGCAGAGTACAGGGTTGTCTCCAGAGCCGTGTTGTCTGCAGAGTATAGGGCTGTCTCCAGAGCCGTGTTGTCTGCAGAGTACAGGTCTCCAGAGCCGTGTTGTCTGCAGGGTACAGGGTTGTAGAGAGCCGTGTTGTCTGCAGAGTATAGGGTTGTCTCCAGAGCCGTGTTGTCTGGAGAGTACAGGGTTGTCTCCAGAGCCGTGTTGTCGGCAGGGTTGTAGAGAGCCGTGTTGTCTACAGAGTATAGGGTTGTCTCCAGAGCCGTGTTGTCTGGAGAGTACAGGGTTGTCTCCAGAGCCGTGTTGTCTACAGGGTACAGGGTTGTAGAGAGCCGTGTTGTCTGCAGAGTACAGGGTTGTCTCCAGAGCCGTGTTGTCTGCAGAGTACAGGGTTGTCTCCAGAGCCGTGTTGTCTGGAGAGTACAGGGTTGTCTCCAGAGCCGTGTTGTCTGCAGAGTACAGGGTTGTCTCCAGAGCCGTGTTGTCTGCAGAGTACAGGGTTGTCTCCAGAGCCGTGTTGTCTGCAGAGTACAGGGTTGTCTCCAGAGCCGTGTTGTCTGGAGAGTACAGGGTTGTCTCCAGAGCCGTGTTGTCTGCAGAGTACAGGGTTGTCTCCAGAGCCGTGTTGTCTGGAGAGTACAGGGTTGTCTCTAGAGCCGTGTTGTCTGGAGAGTACAGGGTTGTCTCCAGAGCCGTGTTGTCTGGAGAGTACAGGGTTGTCTCCAGAGCCGTGTTGTCTCCAGAGCCGTGTTGTCTCCAGAGTACAGGGTTGTCTCCAGAGCCGTGTTGTCTGCAGAGTACAGGGTTGTCTCCAGAGCCGTGTTGTCTGCAGAGTACAGGGTTGTCTCCAGAGCCGTGTTGTCTGGAGAGTACAGGGTTGTCTCCAGAGCCGTGTTGTCTCGAGAGTACAGGGTTGTCTCCAGAGCCGTGTTGTCTGCAGAGTACAGGGTTGTCTCCAGAGCCGTGTTGTCTGGAGAGTACAGGGTTGTCTCCAGAGCCGTGTTGTCTCCAGAGCCGTGTTGTCTCCAGAGTACAGGGTTGTCTCCAGAGCCGTGTTTGTCTCCAGAGCCGTGTTGTCTGCAGAGTACAGGGTTGTCTCCAGAGCCGTGTTGTCTGCAGAGTACAGGGTTGTCTCCAGAGCCGTGTTGTCTGCGGAGTACAGGGTTGTCTCCAGAGCCGTGTTGTCTGCAGAGTACAGGGTTGTCTCCAGTGCCGTGTTGTCTGCAGAGTACAGGGTTGTCTCCAGAGCCGTGTTGTCTGGAGAGTACAGGGTTGTCTCCAGAGCCGTGTTGTCTCCAGAGTACAGGGTTGTCTCCAGAGCCGTGTTGTCTGCAGAGTACAGGGTTGTCTCCAGAGCCGTGTTGTCTGGAGAGTACAGGGTTGTCTCCAGAGCCGTGTTGTCTCCAGAGCCGTGTTGTCTCCAGAGTACAGGGTTGTCTCCAGAGCCGTGTTGTCTCCAGAGCCGTGTTGTCTGCAGAGTACAGGGTTGTCTCCAGAGCCGTGTTGTCTGCAGAGTACAGGGTTGTCTCCAGAGCCGTGTTGTCTGGAGAGTACAGGGTTGTCTCCAGAGCCGTGTTGTCTCGAGAGTACAGGGTTGTCTACAGAGCCGTGTTGTCTGCAGAGTACAGGGTTGTTTCCAGAGCCGTGTTGTCTGGAGAGTACAGGGTTGTCTCCAGAGCCGTGTTGTCTCCAGAGCCGTGTTGTCTCCAGAGTACAGGGTTGTCTCCAGAGCCGTGTTTGTCTCCAGAGCCGTGTTGTCTGCAGAGTACAGGGTTGTCTCCAGAGCCGTGTTGTCTGCAGAGTACAGGGTTGTCTCCAGAGCCGTGTTGTCTGCAGAGTACAGGGTTGTCTCCAGAGCCGTGTTGTCTGCAGAGTACAGGGTTGTCTCCAGAGCCGTGTTGTCTGCAGAGTACAGGGTTGTCTCCAGAGCCGTGTTGTCTGGAGAGTACATGGGGTTGTCTCCAGAGCCGTGTTGTCTGCAGAGTACAGGGTTGTCTCCAGAGCCGTGTTGTCTGGAGAGTACAGGGTTGTCTCCAGAGCCGTGTTGTCTGGAGAGTACAGGGTTGTCTCCAGAGCCGTGTTGTCTCCAGAGTACAGGGTTGTCTCCAGAGCCGTGTTGTCTGCAGAGTACAGGGTTGTCTCCAGAGCCGTGTTGTCTGGAGAGTACAGGGTTGTCTCCAGAGCCGTGTTGTCTCCAGAGTACAGGGTTGTCTCCAGAGCCGTGTTGTCTCCAGAGCCGTGTTGTCTGCAGAGTACAGGGTTGTCTCCAGAGCCGTGTTGTCTGCAGAGTACAGGGTTGTCTCCAGATCCGTGTTGTCTGGAGAGTACAGGGTTGTCTCCAGAGCCGTGTTGTCTCCAGAGTACAGGGTTGTCTCCAGAGCCGTGTTGTCTGCAGAGTACAGGGTTGTCTCCAGAGCCGTGTTGTCTGGAGAGTACAGGGTTGTCTCCAGAGCCGTGTTGTCTCCAGAGCCGTGTTTTCTCCAGAGTACAGGGTTGTCTCCAGAGCCGTGTTGTCTCCAGAGCCGTGTTGTCTGCAGAGTACAGGGTTGTCTCCAGAGCCGTGTTGTCTGCAGAGTACAGGGTTGTCTCCAGAGCCGTGTTGTCTGCAGAGTACAGGGTTGTCTCCAGAGCCGTGTTGTCTGCAGAGTACAGGGTTGTCTCCAGAGCCGTGTTGTCTGCAGAGTACAGGGTTGTCTCCAGAGCCGTGTTGTCTGCAGAGTACAGGGTTGTCTCCAGAGCCGTGTTGTCTGCAGAGTACAGGGTTGTCTCCAGAGCCGTGTTGTCTGCAGAGTACAGGGTTGTCTCCAGAGCCGTGTTGTCTGCAGAGTACAGGGTTGTCTCCAGAGCCGTGTTGTCTGCAGAGTACAGGGTTGTCTCCAGAGCCGTGTTGTCTGCAGAGTACAGGGTTGTCTCCAGAGCCGTGTTGTCTGCAGAGTACAGGGTTGTCTCCAGAGCCGTGTTGTCTGCAGAGTACAGGGTTGTCTCCAGAGCCGTGTTGTCTGCAGAGTACAGGGTTGTCTCCAGAGCCGTGTTGTCTGCAGAGTACAGGGTTGTCTGGAGAGTACAGGGTTGTCTCCAGAGCCGTGTTGTCTCCAGGGTACAGGGTTGTCTCCAGAGCCGTGTTGTCTCCAGGGTACAGGGTTGTCTCCAGAGCCGTGTTGTCTCCAGAGTACAGGGTTGTCTCCAGAGCCGTGTTGTCTGGAGAGTACAGGGTTGTCTCCAGAGCCGTGTTGTCTCCAGGGTACAGGGTTGTCTCCAGTGCCGTGTTGTCTCCAGTGTACAGGGTTGTCTCCAGAGCCGTGTTGTCTCCAGGGTACAGGTTTGTCTCCAGAGCCGTGTTGTCTCCAGAGTACAGGGTTGTCTCCAGAGCCGTGTTGTCTCCAGGGTACAGGGTTGTCTCCAGAGCCGTGTTGTCTGGAGAGTACAGGGTTGTCTCCAGAGCCGTGTTGTCTCCAGGGTACAGGGTTGTCTCCAGAGCCGTGTTGTCTCCAGGGTACTGGGTTGTCTCCAGAGCCGTGTTGTCTGGAGAGTACAGGGTTGTCTCCAGAGCCGTGTTGTCTGCAGAGTACAGGGTTGTCTCCAGAGCCGTGTAGTCTGGAGAGTACAGGGTTGTCTCCAGAGCCGTGTTGTCTCCAGGGTACAGGGTTGTCTCCAGAGCCGTGTTGTCTCCAGGGTACAGGGTTGTCTCCAGAGCCGTGTTGTCTCCAGAGTACAGGGTTGTCTCCAGAGCCGTGTTGTCTCCAGGGTACAGGGTTGTCTCCAGAGCCGTGTTGTCTGGAGAGTACAGGGTTGTCTCCAGAGCCGTGTTGTCTCCAGGGTACAGGGTTGTCTCCAGAGCCGTGTTGTCTGCAGAGTACAGGGTTGTCTCCAGAGCCGTGTTGTCTGCAGAGTACAGGGTTGTCTCCAGAGCCGTGTTGTCTGCAGAGTACAGGGTTGTCTCCAGAGCCGTGTTGTCTCCAGAGTACAGGGTTGTCTCCAGAGCCGTGTTGTCTCCAGGGTACAGGGTTGTCTCCAGGAAACCACAAGTTACGTTTTAATAATATATAATATTTATATAGCGCTTATACTTTATGTTCTAAGTAGCTGAACGATTAGCTGAACATTAAATATTAAATAAAAACCACAATTCAGATCGATAAAAAATAGACATGTTTAAAAAGCAACGCATAAAAATATAGAAGAGATAGAAATATCATATTTTACAAATTGGTTAAAAAAACTAAATAAAGAAGAATAACGTTGCGCGCAATGCATGAGGCTACTGACAGCTCCTTGTGGCGTCTGCCAAAATTAAGAAAAATTGTGCTGATAGGGATAAATTAAAAAACGTCTCCTCAAATTCTGGGATTACAAAACGAAAAGAAACCGAAGGACAAAATAAAATGAAGTTAACCTTTAAACTTAAATAAATTAACTTAACAATTAAAAACAAATTAACGTAGCGAATCGAATCTACTGTAACTATTTTTTATATGAGTGCACATTGCTGCCGTGCAATGTTAAAAGACGGTAAGTCGCATTTTTCCAAAATTCACTTTTTCTGGGTCTATATTATCGAGAAGACCGTATCTAATCTAGAGTAGTTCTCGAGATGTTTTATGTAAAAAGGCCGTAAGTCATAACATACTATGTATACAGTAGTGTTACAAAGGAAAAAGACCGTAAGTCACTTAAATTTATGCAAAAAAACGTTTTTTTTGAAATATGTGTCTTGAAATATGTATTTACATACAGGTTGTATAATTCAAAAACACCGTAAGCACAAAAAATTTCCCTGAAGTCAAAATATTAATGAAAAGTAAAAAATAATCACGTAGAATAATTACCCACCCCAATTGCCTATCTATGGTTATAAAAAATTCGTAATTTACTGAAATTTTAGATCTGAAGGCAAACAGTAATTTGCGATTTGCTCGAAATGACTTGTTGTGACTTGCGGTCTTTTTACATTGCACGGCAGATTGAATTATGTCATTGAAACTTCATAAATTTCAGAATCACCATCACCAGTCAATGATCAGTCAAATAAGCGACTAAGAACTAATCGAAATCAAAAACCTTTTCGTTCCTTTTATTTCGTTTTGCTATCCCTTTTCAAAAGTAGCAACCAAGAATTCGCGAATTGTATAGCGTAATTGTAATTTATTGTAATTTAATTTGTAATATTGTAATTTACCATAATTGTAGGTAATATTACAAATTTTTGAATTAATGTCGTTGAATGTGATGTTCCTTCTTTGAATTGATGATTAAATATTTATAAATCGTTTTTGGGGGGACGCATATGGGGGGCGACGAGTGGGGGGGGGGGGGGGGGGGGGTGGTGGTGGATTTCGATGTTGCGTTTTTTTTTAGTTGGCTGCGTTATTTTTGTTTTATTTTAGAGTGGGATGTCTGTGGAGCATTTATGTATACAAATTGTGAAATGATTTTACAGTAATTATGAACTTCAAATGAATAAATTTCATCATGAAATACTATCAATAAAGCTAGCTACTCTATTACTACAATCTTTTCCATCAGAAAAATCATGGAGAATGCTCTGTAAAACGATTCCTTCCTTATACAACGTGATTTCCAATCTGATTATATGTACTGTATATTGTTATTCGTATATATTTTTACTGTTACCTGACAATGAACCGTTTAATAGGAAGATAACCCTTACATGATTTCACCCAATTTCTCCATCCCTTACAGCGTTTGGAACACTTTCTACCTGCAAACTGAATATAAAACCCTTACACTATTTCGACCCCTCTCTCCATTTGTTACATGATTTCAACATCCAATCAAAATATAGCTTATTAACCAATCCCAGGCACCAATTCATGATGTGTTCCTTGTAGTGTAAGGATTGTGAATACGTGTCCAGGACTGCTCTACACAATACACTACAGGAATGGTCTTTTAATTACGGATAACCGATTCTTCGTAAGTGGTTAAAAACAAAATAATCACAATTTTTGTAGAAATATTGTACTCACCCACATTATCTATCTTTAACGTCACTACCTACCTACTTTATTTCCACAGGTATAATATTTACCGTGTTAATAATTATTAATATTATTATTTTGAATGTTACATTATTATTTATTGGTATAAATTTACGCACATTTAATTTGCTTTATTTTATTATTATTAATATTATTTTCTGCTCTATAATATCGATATATCAGCTATTGGAATATTAACCCATTTATTGTTTTGGTGGAGTTTGTTCATATAATTATTAGTTAATATTACATGTAATCGGCCCAACAACTTTGAATAACTCTTTGATGGCCACTTATTATTTTTTGGCGAACTATTTTTGGCGAACTATTTCTGGCGAACTATTTTTGACGAACTATTTCTGGCGAACTATTTTTGGCGAACTATTTTTGACGAACTATTTTTGGCGAACTATTTTTGACGAACTTTATTTAACCGGATAAGATTTTTGATATTTGCAGATGTGCCTGCAGTATGACACCGGACTGGTATTTTTTATTTTTTTCGATTTATGAATTGTTTAAAAATGATCCCAAAGGCCGCTGCCGCCGCCACCGCCGCCGCCGCCGTCTGTCCGAATCACACTAACAGCCCTGCTCTCTCTTTCTCGGTTCTCACTCGTTCTCAGTCATTCACATTGTATTTGTGACACATTCGGGACTCGTTCTCAGTCATTCACATTGTATTTGTGACACATTAGGGACTTGTTCTCAGTCATTCACATTGTATTTGTGACACATTCGGGACTTGTTCTCAGTCATTCACATTGTATTTGTGACACAATCGGGACTCGTTCTCAGTCATTCACATTGTATTTGTGACACATTCGGGACTCGTTCTCAGTCATTCACATTGTATTTGTGACACATTCGGGACTCGTTCTCATTCATTCACATTGTATTTATGTCTTTCCTCTGCTAGTATGTCCTGTTCGATCTGTAGTTGAACGTATTCATCCTCCATTCGAGCTTTAAGGGCCAATGCCCTTGCCCTCTGTTCGTAGCTGATCTCGGAGTGGCTGAGCCCCTTGGGAGCTGCGCGCTGAACCGGATATCTTGCTCCTGGCGCTGGAGTGCTGGTGCCTCGAGGACCCCGTTCTCTTTCGCTGAACCACAGTCCTGGTGCCGGAGGTCCGCACTGATTCCACATCTGCCCTTTCAGTTCTTTCGTAATACTGTTCTTCGTATCCTCGGACGAGGCTGTGGGTCCTCCGATATTGCTTGCGAACTCTTCCAGATGTGCAGCGTGTTCCTCCAATCTGGGGTAGTTTTCCAGATCGGTTGCGGGGATGAGTTCCTGATATGCCTGTATCATCCATTCATATAGTTGTAGGATACTTCGGATTTTTTGTAGTTGAGTCTGTATGTTGCTGAGGGGGGTCTCGACTCCCTTTAGTTGTTTCTCGATGCGGTGATATGCTCGAGTCACTCCGCCTTTGAGAGCTCCCAGTCGACGGGCCATGTTCTTTACGTTTGGGACCTCGTCGGCTTCCGAGTCTGTGTGGGGCTCCATTTCATCGGTGTCGGAGACGTTATCCGTTATCATTCTAGCGCCTCGTTTATTGCTAGATATGCGATATCGTAGAATAGTTCGTCGTAGGTTTCATATTCAGCCTGAACTACCCAAACGGTAATCCTGAATCGTCCCAAGTTCGTACCCTGTACTTCGACTTCAATGTGCCCGATTCCTGGCTCAACTTGGATTATATCAATAGGTGTGATTGATACTTCCATTCCCTGTTAACGACTCTCTATTAATGATCTGCCGACTACGAGTTTTAGATTGAGTTTGTAAGTTGATTAAACCACGGCTTTGTCTTACATCAAATACCAGAGTTTCCTCGTAGTGGGTGCTGGGTAAGCACAGAGAGAGTTTGAAGAATACTGTAGAATTCCCAACTTCCACCAGTTGAAGTTGGCCGCGTATTATTCTCAATTTTGTTGCCGTTATTCCCGACACCATGGGGAAAACGCCGATGCTGGAGGCGGAATTTTCAGACCACTTGATTCCGGCCAGTCACCGGATATTGGGAGTGGAGAAGGAGTTTATCTGAGATGCAAGATTGCGGGTAGAGAAAAAGCTTGCATTGGTTGGATATAATCTTTAATGTGACTTGAACTCTGATTGAACCTTGATTGAGAATAATTTGGGCTTCCCCACACCAATATACCAAATATTCACAATAATACATGAATATATAAATTCCTACAGTAAATTATTTAATTACCCACTGTTCGCTTTAGATTTTGACCTAACTAATGTTCCCCATTTTCCCTCGGTCCTAGTCCTGGTACCGTAGTGTCAGTGTCGGTCGACCCTGTTGCGTGTCTGTCCCACCCTTCCCGAACCTCGAAGGGATCGGTCATCAGGAAAGTGGTACGGCTTGGCTAGGGGTCTGTCGGTTCATCGCAGGGTCCCAACCACCTAAGCTTTCCGAATCCTTTTCAGGCTCATAGTCGCATCGGTAGCCGAGAAGCTGCTCCGAATAGTCGGTAGGCCAGTAGAGTCCGGTCCTCTGTCTTTCGACCCTGTTGCGTGTCCGTCCCACCCTCCTTCCCGAACCCCGACGGGATCGGTCATCAGGAAAGTGGTATGGCTTGGCTAGGGGTCTGTCAGCCCATTGTGAGTCCCAACTGTCGGAGCTTTCCGAATCCTTTTCAGGCTCGTACTAACGCCAGTCGTGGAACCCACGCCAGGAAGTCAGTCCTCGTCGAACCCTTCCTTCGTCCTGTCGGTCGATCCCTCGCAAGTCCCTGGCTTAATCAGCAAGCTTTCCGAATCCTTTTCAGGCTCGTAATCGCTGCTGGTGGCCAGGGACCGCTAAGGATCTGTCAGTTCCCGTCGCAAATCCCTGGCGCAATCAGCAAGCTTTCCGAATCCTTTTCAGGCTCGTAATCGCCGCTGGTGGCCAGGAACCACTAAGGGCAGTCCTTGTCCCAAGGCCTAGCGGGTTACCAACTACCAAAGTTCAAGGAGGTTGTCTAGGCCTATGTAACTATCAGGCAACCCTGTCGGCTAAGAGTATTGCTTGATTTGCCTCCCACCCCTGGCCCTTAATTATCTGATATGAGTTCCGTGCCCCGTAAGTCACCCCAATATTCGCCCATAAATCACCCCCAGTCTATTGAATGTGCCCAAATTTTATATTCCCGAATCTACTACTAATATTGGAATATTCATAACAAATAAATCCAAAAA
>JAUCBJ010000502.1:0-11587 GCA_032718475.1 Nemertoderma westbladi | reverse complement strand
GTTTATATCTGTTTATGTGCAGTATTTAGTGCCCTACGTCAAAGAAACTAATATACAGTATTATTATAGCATTATTTACATTTCGTAATTAAATTAAGGAATTAAAAACGTGTTGGTGTTATTATATTCATTTATCGGAATTTATATTATAGGAATTTAATATTCGTTTATGCATTCTAGTTAATTAATTGATATAATTAACGACATAATTATGTAAATAAAAATTGTTAAATGAAACAAATCTTTGTTTCGGTTTATAATTGACAATAGCACACCCTCACAATCACTTCAAATTGAGAGTTAAAGTGATTGACATTTTGTTAATGAACTACGCTTTTGTAAGGCATTGGCAAATTCCAACAAATTCCGATGGCGTCAAACATCTTCAGACAACTTCAAACAGTTTCAGACAATTTCAGACAGCTTCAAACAACTTCAGATAGCTTCCAACAACATCCAACAGAAATTTCAAACACTTTCAGACGGATTTCAGACAGATTCAGATGGGCTCCAACAGACTAAACTTGTTGGAAATATTTTCTCCAACAGAATCAAACAGTACTAAATCTCCGTAGGTTAGCATTGTGCTTGTTTGAAGCTGTCGGAGTGTGTTGGATCCGATCGGATCCGATGGCACTCTGTTGGTGAGCGGGACTGTACTAATACCGATACTGATAGCCTGAGAGAACAGCAGTAGAGAAACCGGTAGCATGGAACCTAACATTAGACTTTTGGAGGACATAAAAAATAAAAAAAAAGGACAAAAAAAGGATTTAAACGGACAATAAAAATTATTGCGATATAAAATAGTAACCATACAATAGAATAAAGAAAGGGCGAGCGAAGCGAGCCGAAATTTTTAGACAAGTACAAGACATAGCAGCGAGGTAATCTGGTAATGCAAATTTAAGGCACTTCCAGAATTGTTTAAACCAACAAATCGGCGCCAGTTTTTATTTTTGTGAACGCCACTCGCCAAGGCGGAGCATTTTACGCTTTTCGAGCGCGCCACTCGCGCCACACTGGCGAGATTTTATTGTAAAGCGCACCGGATTAATCCGGCACAAAGTGTACAGTATGTATTTCAGTCTGGCTGGCCTGGCTGGCTGGGCCTCAGCCTCACTGCCTGCAGGCTTGGGCCACTTTCAACTACTTCAGTACTGGTTTCCTTCAGTCGTTTTCATGCTTAAAACATTTTATTTTATTAATTTTTAAGTATTTTAATATTTTAATGTGTTGTTTGCTTCTATTTTAAGATCACTATCGTACAGACTTATTTTAATTTATTTTATGTATTTTAAAAATAATTCACTACATACTTATTTTATATTGTATATCGCATATACTACAGTCCAGCTCACCAACAGAGTGCCATCGGATCCGATCGGATCCAACACACTCCGACAGATTCAAACAAGCACAATGCTAACCTACGGAGATTTAGTACTGTTTGATTCTGTTGGAGAAAATATTTCCACCAAGTTTAGTCTGTTGGAGCCCATCTGAATCTGTCTGAAATCCGTCTGAAAGTGTTTGAAATTTCTGTTGGATGTTGTTGGAAGCTATCTGAAGTTGTTTGAAGTTGTCTGAAGCTGTTTGAAATTGTCTGAAACTGTTTGAAGTTGTCTGAAGATGTTTGACGCCATCGGAATTTGTTGGAATTTGCCAATGCCTTACAAAAGCGTAGTTCATTAACAAAATGTCAATCACTTTGACTCTCAATTTGAAGTGATTGTGAGGGTGTGCTATTGTCAATTATAAACCGAAACAAAGATTTGTTTCATTTAACAATTTTTATTTACATACTTATGTCGTTAATTATATCAATTAATTAACTAGAACGGAACTCCATATCCAATATTGGTTTGTAGTTAAGCGGTTCCCTAGTTACGAAATAAATATTCGAGAACAATAAATTATTTAACATTGAGTAAGGCAGCATGTAGGCAGAATTTAGGAACAAACAAGTACCTATTTAAGAATAAAATTACGTATACATGGGAAAACTTATTTTGAATGTTATCACTACCCTTTGGTAATGATGGGTCGAAAGCTCTAGCCCTTCACAAGGGAGGGTGAACGTAGGGACGGGGCCCTACGTTAGATAGAGAATTGGGAATGTAAAGGCACTTGTTTTCACGTCACTGCCATGCCATATTATGATGTAATGTATATCCGCCATCTCTGAACTTGGGAGAAACGAAATTGCGACAACTATGGAGAATCGGGAAGCCTGGAAGGATCTCATTTCCACTGTCCGAGTTCGCTCGACTTAGTAGTAGTATATGCGCCATTGACGTACTATTGTTATGTAAAAGGTAGACCTAATCACACCAGATACTAATTAAAATAATGTCTTAATAACTAATTATATTCATTCATACAATAAGCAATGTAGCCAATTAAGGCTGTGATTGACAAATTAACCGCACAATTAATTAATTGACAAAACAAAAATCAAACTAGTAGAGATCATATCCAAACCTGTATAAATATAAATAAACGCAACGATATAACTAACACATGTACGTACACTATATTAACTGTAGAGGGGGATACTGTCCCTCCTGCGAAAAGCAAAATATATTTATCAGTATTTGAATTAATGTAACTTAAAGAAATTGAGCCTCATTCGAAGAAATTCTACATTTTGGACCTATACCGCCACTGCTTGGCTCTTTGGAAGTGTATTTCCGTAAAGCTCTATTGTATGGGTCTAGACCAACCCAAAGCAACATTAGTATGTGAACACAGAATTCCATTCCCCATTCATTTCAATGGTAGCCAACTTGTCTTGTATTGGGGGTAGACCACTGGTTAGCTTTCTGCTATTGTGTTATTCAAAGATAGCGGCAGGAATAAAGAGAAATACCGACCTCACTAATGGGCTGTTCCTTCAGGTCGGCTTAAGTTACAGTGTAAATGTTCAAGGGCGCCGCCAGTGGCCAGTCCACTCTGTCGTTATTGTGGCTTTATGAATGGAGTTCCTTTAGTACAGTAGTTTCAAACGCTTTCATTCTATCTGCGCGCAAGAAGATGGGAGTTGAGTTGGGGTTGCGGTTGAGTGTGGGTGGAGTGATTGACAGGTTGTTGGAAGTTGTCTGATTTTGTTTGAAACTGTCTGAATCTGTTTGAAACTGTCTGAATCTGTTTGAAGTTGTTGGACTGTTGGAGTTTGTCTGAAAGTGTTTGAAGCTGTTGGATCCGATCGGTTCAGATCGGATCCGATGGCACTCTGTTGGTGATCTGGACTGTAACATACTTATTCCATTATTTTAAATACATTATTTTAATTCAATAAACCTACATTACATAATATCCTTATTTTATTAAACACGGCTTATTTTAAGAATAAAACTATACTAACATTAACTTAAAATAATTAAATCTTTTTCTTAAGGGGGGGGTACACCATTTTGGTCCAAAATATGTCGAAATTTTTTTTATGATCTATTGTAATGCACCATTGCATGGTGTTTCCAAATCTGAAACCGCTATTTAATAGCTCTTTTAGTTTTCAAGTTATGTAAATTTCGATTTACGGAATCCTATTGAAATTACTATTACTGTGTATAATGAAAGGTCGATTATCTCAAAATATTTTTTTCATGAAATTGTCAACTTCAAAACCCTACTACTTCTACAATTTTTGAGTAATTAGTCTGAAACTTCCTGTGGGTGTCTAGATAGCCACCCTGCATAAAAGTATCAGGCAACTTTTCGAAATTTTTTGTTAATAAAATTTAATACTATTTATAAAAAACCTAAAAATTTGCATAAATTTGCAGCGCCACCTAGCGGTGCAGAATTATTTTAACAAAATTTCGCCTGATAGTTATGTTGCCCCATCTTTGATCTATCATATAAAAAAACTTTCATGTGATTAGATTCAAAACTGTAAAAGCCTTAGGGTTTTAAGCGCAACCAAGTTTTTTTTGTTGTTAACTAGTATTAACTAATATTAAATAGCGAAAAAAAATTTTTTTCTGACCTGTCATGTGGTATAGCATCTTAGGCACCTATATGCCAAATTTTAGCCAAAATCAAACAATTTTGAAACGCTGAGAGTGATAAATCGAAGAGTTGTCCGAAAATGGTGTACCCCCCCCTTAAATCATTTTATTTTATTAAATTTTAAGTATTTTAATGTGCTGTTTGTTTCTATTTTAAGATCACTATCCTACAGACTTATTTTAATAATTTATTTTATGTATTTTAAAAACAATATCTTACATACTTATTTTATATTGTATATCGCATACACCAACGACCAACATACTTACCAATAGTAATAAATTTGTTTTTATATCGGTGTATTTGTATAGTATACTATATGTATATTAATATTTGATTATTTAGATACGGCCTCTATCTGTCACTCAGTGAATGTTTAAAAAAATGATCTTATTTTATTGTGTTGTGCATGTTGGTGCGTTTTTACTTATAGAAGTAAATAAGTGCAGTGCTGCACCGCACCAGCCACCAGTCTACTCACTGTCGCCAGTCAGTGACCAGTCCACTGTCGCTGTCAGCCTGTGGCTGTACTCAGCCAGCTACCAGTGTGCATTAAGTCCTGAACCCATTGCCTACCTGAAGTCTGTCAGTCTGTAGGCCTATATTTGTGATTATCATTAGCCTAGTCATAGTGCAGTGTATTCTGCATTTTCACTCACATACAGTATTACTGTATTATGGGTAAGCACCTTCAGACTGTTGCATATATCGGTATATGGCTGCAGTCCTTGGTATGTCTGTATGTAGGTAGGGTAGGCTGTAGGCTGGGGTTGTATGGCCATTTTTTCAACTTTTTTTAATCCCATGGGAGCACAGTTACATGAAACCTTCATGGCCACCCATAGGAAGAAACCTACACATCTCAGCTATATATTAAACTTTTGAAACCCATGGTAAATTTCTATTTCAGGTCCCCAGACAGCCAGGGGGGATTTTTTTTAAAAAGAAACTGGGGTGGCCATACCACAGTACCACCCCAGGGCGGGGTGGTACAGTGGTATGGCCACCAATATTGTATAAATTTCAAATGCCCTAGCACCCCTCTCATGGGGTTGTACTGTTGTAAGGCCATTGGAATGACTTTTAAAAAAATCACAATGAAATTCTGTCCTAGAAACGCCATTTCTGCATTTTTTTTTCAAATATCAGACATTAAACTGAACTACAAGCTGACAAGTTGTTATATAATAGCCCACCAGAAATTTCAAAAGTTTTCATCACAGGTTTGAAAATCACCCGGTTTGACTGTTTGACCTTTTTTAAAAGTGACAGAAAACACCCGATTCTACAAGATTTAACTAGTATTATCTGTTATTCTAAATGGCTGCAGTCTGGCAGTGGTACAGTGTACAATCCAGCAATCATCTGATCATAGCATTTACAATTTTTTACAGTAGGGCCTATCTGTAATAGTCTGCTTCTGCCAGTCAGGGAGATCATCAATTTTGGGGTTACCCCAAATTTCGAATTCTGGTAATAGACTGTCGAAAATTGGTGTTTTTTGTTCAAATTTGAGGTATTTTTAGGCTCATAATATCGAGTGTTGCTGCGACTTAGGGAAACTGTTGGAGCAACTTCTACTTTTAATATGTTAAAATATAATGTAAAATAAGAACTTTTATCGATGCAATAAAATATTTCACCGATGCAAACATGCTTTTATTGGGGGCGAAAATTGAAATTTGAGGTTAAACCTCAAATTTGAGACAAAACCTCAAATTTCGCCAGTCTTTACAACGTCACCAGCCTGCCAGCAGTAGGGTGTAGCAGTAGCAGGGTTGGCAACCAATGGTTTTTCTCACCATTGGTTTTTTATGGTTTTTTGGTTTAACCAACTTTTAAAAAAAGGCGAAAAAATTGGTTTTTTATGGTTTATTATGGTTTTTCATAAAATTTTACAATTAACGCTGTAAATAATATAAAGCAGACTGGTAGTCGCATTTCTTTTTCATTTTGCACGGTTAGAATGAAAAAATTTCGAACAGAGTTTTGCTCGCGTTTCTTTTTCATTTTGCACTGTTACATGTAGAATGAACAAATTTCGCTCACTTTGAGTTTTGCTCTCGTTTCTTTTTCATTTTGCACTGTTAGAAGGAAAAAATTTCGCTCACTTTGAGTTGTGCTCGCGTTTCTTTATCTTATCATTTTGCTGTTTTTGCACTGTTCGCAGCTGTTAGAATGAACAAATTTCTCTCACTTTGAGTTTTGCTCGTGTTTCAGTGTTTCTTTTTCATCTGTTCATTTTGCAATGTTAATGAAAAGGTTTTGCTCGCTTTGCTGGCGTATGTCAGTATGTTTCTCGTTTACATTGTTAAAATGTTGTGTGCGCGTTTTTTTCGGTGCATGCGCGGTATATTGTCCAATACCGCTGTACTGTGCGGCTGAAAAATTGTGCGCAGCCGTTGTGCGCGCTTCAGTGGTGTGGTGGTTTGCAGCCTGGCGTGCAGTGGAGCAGTGCAGACGTCTGGACGTTGGTATGTATTTTTACGTTGTATGTTGTTAGTATTTTGTCACAACAATCCCATCGACATCGTATCAGTGTTCAGTCCCATTAGTATTTTGTTGCTGATGGGTTGGATGAGAGTAAGGACAGAACAGCAGAAGAAACGCTTCAAACCAGCATACTGTATGTGGCCTTATTCAGTTATTCCAGTACTGCAGTATTTTGTTCTATTGGGCAAGCGCAAGGCAGCAAGGGTTGTACTGTCAGACTGTTGTACCTGTCCTGTACCGTACGTAGACCCTACATTTGTATGTATTGCTGTATTGGATTTAATTAAACCACAGAAAAACCATAAAAAACCATAAAAAACCGAAAAAAACCATAAAAAACCAAACAATAAAACCAAAACCAAAATTTTTTTTTCAAAAAACCATGGTTTTTGCCATCCCTGACTGCAGTAGGCTTTGCTGCTTAGTGCTTATAGAGCTTGGTGATAATGGCTGGCCAGTGTAACCTGTGACATGACATGTATGCAGGGTAGGCTTAACCTTACAGCACAGCAACTTACAGTCAATAACTTTAATGATTGTTAACTCCGTTAGTGATTGGTGAGAAAAATGCAGAAGACTAGAGAAATTCGCTATCCTTACAGCCTTACTGTTGGTAAGAAGAACAGTAGACCAAATCCTCACTGTTGCGAGATTCAAGCTCACACAGCTGCACAGTTACAGACTCAGGAAGGCCTACTATTTCTTGTAGATGTTGAATCAATTCCAGAATTTGGAAGTTTACATATTCTGGCATTCATCTGTTCTGTTCATCATTCATATCACACATCTTCGGAAAAAAATATGTTTTCTGGTTGTTGATGTCCTCTTTAAAACTTTGTATATCAAATGAAGCCATTCCTCATCTGACAGCCTGATGAAGACTTAGTTTAGTTTAGTTTAGTTTAATACGCCAAATGCAAATTAAAATTAATACATACAGCACATAAATTCTTATAAAACACAATGAACTGGCAAATCTATAAGGATTCTACGCATATGCGTATATTTCTTTTATGAAGTACTGCAGGTAAGTTACATACATTATAGGTACAAACATATAACATATTACAAACATAAATAAACAATAAACAGATAGTGGGGTTCAAAATTATACGACGTAGATTGTAAGTAAAAATCACAATGTTGATAATTTTACATATTGCAATAAAAAATAAACATAAAAGGCACGTTATGATTAAAATGTTTCTATTAAGAACGATACAGTAAAAACTTCGATGTGTGCAATAATATTAAAAAAAACAAATAAAAAATAATAAAAATAATAAAAAATACCGTGCACTTCATATGAAAATATTAAAAACAAAGAACCTGATATTTAATTAAGTAAAAATTGTAATTACAATGATACAAAAGAAAAATTTAATTTAATATAAGTACCGATGGAATGTAAACTGGGCAGTGGCAACTTGTCTAACTGGTATATCACTATAAATATTCATTTTGGACTTCATGGCACAATCAAGACGATTTTTAAATAAGTTTACACTAGGATTACCATGAAAATCTCGAGCATTAACAACATTCTCATCCAACATATTCCATAAGTTTATTACACGAGACGCAAAACTGTTAGTGTGGAACAGATGTTGACCCGCGGTGTTTCGTTTGTACAATGTCAGTGATGACAGGATGAACCTCTTGTCGAATATGAGTGACGCTGGCTTCTGAGTTCAAAAAAGTTACTATAGTCTACGTTATCAAGTTTGTGAACAAACTTGTATGTTGATATCATATCCGCTCTAGCTCGTCTGTAAATCAGTGTCGGTATTTTAAGTGAACGAAGACGCTCCTCATATGACAGATGCTGTAGTGAAGGTACCATACGGGTTGCGCGGTGTTGCACTTGTTCTATGTGCTCGATATCCTTTTGAAGATACGGTGACCATACAACTGTACCATATTCGAGTAGCGGACGAATTATAGACTTATATAACTTGGTAAACATTATCGGTTCCATAAACGTGAATGTGTGTTTTACTAAGTTAAGAATACGTGTCGCACGAGCAGCAATATTAGAACAATGAGCGGAGAATGACATATTGGAACTAAAAGTAACACCAAGGTCTTTCTCTTCGCATACTGCATCCAGAACTGTGTTAGACATGTAGTATGGCGTTGATGGATTTCTACGACCAAGGTGAAGTATTTTACACTTTGAAAAATTAAACTGTAAGTGCCATTTGTTTGCCCATTCAACAAGCCGGTTTAAGTCTGCTTGCAAGAAGTTGGTGTCGTCCGTACTAGAAATTTGTCTGTATATTTTCGTATCATCTACAAATATCTTACAACAAGATGTGATCATATCAGGAACATCATTAACGAAGATCAAGAATAATATTGGCGCAGTAACAGTCCCTTGAGGAACGCCACTGGTCACCATTCGAGTCCCACTTAATACTCCATTAACCCTAACAGTTTGGGTACGCCCAGTAAGAAAGTTACCTATCCAAACTAAAACGTTGCCCTTTACACCATAACTCTCTAATTTATGCAGTAGCAGGGTGTGTGAGACAGTGTCAAAGGCTCGTCTTAGATCGAGATACACAACATCAGCTCCAAGAGAATGCAGTTCATCTACAAAGTTGCAGAAGTCTTCCACTACTTCTAGTAACTGTGTAACTGTAGAACGGTGAGCACGAGCTCCGTGCTGGGCATCAGTGAAAATATTATTTCCTTCAAAATGACAAATAAGTGCATCACGAATAAACTTCTCACAGACCTTAGCCAAGATACAAGTAAGGGATATGGGACGATAGTTATCCGGGTTATGTTTAGGAGGTTTCTTTAACAAGTTTCTTTAACCAAGTTTCTTTAACTTATGTAATATTCGCCTGTCCTAGCTCTATCTGTCAATTGGAATACTGTACTATCATTCTTCCACAGTTTGGACTCTTGGAGCCCATTCTAGACAAATGTTGCTGCAAAGTATATATGTGGATTGTGGACTTGATTCTTTTGTTAGTTATTCTTATACGACTGGAGACTCTAAAGTTGGAACCACTACCTACTGCAGTATACATCAATTAAAGTTCAATTTGATAATGTGCTTTAAACTTATGTATAGATCTAAACCTGATCCTCCATTACAACAATGTGCAACATCCTCGCAGACTATTTTAATATCCCAGCCAGACATCCAATGCAATCATGACCTGGCCATATATATAAAATTATGAAGCAAAGGCCATGCCCCGCCCATCTGCCATGTCTGCAGGTTCCAAATCCATACATCACCTCTTCTTTATCAGGGTCATTAACATATGGAACATGCTGGACCTGGAACACAGTAGAAACATCATCATCACTAATCGCTATTCTTTTAAACAGTCTTTAGACTCTGCTTTCTTATCCAGACATCTGAAATGTTTTAGAAATCTAAGTTACTGTTTGTTTATACTATACATACATACATCCTTTTAAATTGACCTTATGAGGAACCAAAATCATTTACAACTTGGGCAAAAAGTATAACCGTTTTCACTAACCTATTCTCGAGGCTTTATCTCATCTTTGGAGTACACCTTGCAGCTGCAGGCACTAAAGTTGCATTGCAATAGTGTGTAGGGATGGATTTTGCTCAAATTTCGATCAACACATTCAATGAAATTTTAGAAATTCCACCAAAAATATTTGGGCACTTGTGTCAAATCAAATAAGTGACCCCCCTAATCTGCTAATCCTGAAATCACCAGCTAATCCTGAAATTTAGTGCAGGTGATATCAATATTCCTAACTCTTGATTATTGTTTTTTGGTTACTTTCAACTCACCTCTGTAACCTGCTCCTTTGCTACCCCTGTATCCGGGCACTAGTGAAAGTGACTTTAGTTTAGGTGATTTCAGGATTAGCAGATTAGGAGCTAGGAGGGTCCCCTATTTGACAAGTGCCAATGCCAATGTTTTATTTTACTTTATTTACCGGGAGAAAAAGTAAAATCAATGCAAAATTATGGCTCTGGTACATTATTATGTGGCAATATTATTCATTATTATTGCAGGTTGCTGTGTTGCCGACTTTGCAAAAGCTGTGCCCAACAAAAAGTTACAATATTCAGATATTATGGGGGCAACTTTTTTCCTACCAGTAGGGAAAAAAAGTAGGCCTACTTTTTCTCCCGATTTTAGGGCATATTCAAGCAAAAAAGTAACAATATAAAAATATAAGTTCTTTAAGCTCTGTACTTCGTTTTATATGTCTACCATCTGATCATAGGATCATACCACCCCACTGCACCCAACCAGTAGCCTTTTTAAGTACAAGCCTTTTTAAACTAATACTGAATAGCCTATGTTTTAAATACAGAAATATTATATTTCACAACACTCAGACACTAGCACTAGGCCTACATCAGTTTATTTTTTTACCTTTGCAATACAGTAACAAGCTAACCACTACTGAACTAGGCCAACTATGTCTGTCAGTCTGTATCTGACTATGCTGCTATGAAATTCAAATTTGGGGTAAAACTCAAATTTAGAGAATTAACCTAACCTTGTATTAAATTTGAGGTAATTCCAAAATTGGGTCTATAATTTGAAATTTGAGGTATTCTCAAATTTGATGATCTCCCTGACTGTCTGCTAGTCAGTCTGCTGGCCAGTACCAGTACTGCAGTCTACTAGTCTGCTAGTCTACTAGTCTACTGGTCTAGTCTGCTAGTCAGTCAGTCAGTCATTGACTTTAAGTAAATACTGCAGTATTATGCTTGATATTGAAGCTGTAGGCCTACTACAGTCTGACAGTACTTCTGTACTTATAGTGTAAATAATTGTTCAGATTAGAATATGCACGAAATATAATACTTTATTAAAAAATTAACTCCGGCACTATTTTTACCGGAGCCGGAGCAGGAGCAGGAGCCGGAGGTGCCAAAATGGCCGGAGCCGGAGCCGGAGGCCGGAGCTCCGATCGAGCCCTATTATTCTCATTATTTATCTATTTAGAAAGTATTTTGTAGGCTTAGGCAGCTAGCAGGCTAGGTAGTAAATTAGTATTACCAGATTCTAGGGTTCGACCGGAGCTCCGGCTCCGGCCGGACTTGGCATGTCCGGCTCCGGCT